>JAWKAJ010000416.1:0-14826 GCA_033816785.1 Picus viridis
GATCCTCTTTTGGGGAGCTACTGCCCAAAACGTTGTGCTTCAGTCTGTGTTCTTGCATTTCAGCTCCAAGAGCATTCATTTCACATGGTCTTACTGTTTTGTTTTTCTTTTGTGTTGAACCCTGTATATCAATGTCAGAACCATTTTGATAGCCAGTGCCTATTCCTATGACCCAGGAGATAATTAGGCTCATTGAATTTGATTTGTTCTTGACATATCCATATTGTCACACCTTATATCCTTCTTATTTCCCAGATGCTTAAAATAGGGGAGTTTTTACTACAATCTATGGCACTGTTTTCATGTGTTACTGTTAGCCACTTCTTCATCAGGATCTTCTTAGTGAAGACTGATGCCAAAAGCATGGCACATTCCAACTTTCTGAGCCTTTTTTGTAGTAACTTTTCAGTTTTAAATACGGTAACATTGCAAGTGTTTGGTTCTGGCTATTTAAGGAGAGTATTCTTCTGTTGTCACTAAAGCATCCTACTGGCTTGCAGCTTGCTTAACGTCATTTTCTCTCTTTACCTTTTTGAACTTGCTTTTGCATGTCTGTATGGTTTTGTGCCATTTTGTGCCATTCCAATACCAATAATTTGTTTTCACTTGTTATACTTTCAAATGATCATGGCGGGAATAGCAGATATTTTTTGTGAGGCTCCCAGGGCAGCTGATGGGAAATTGCCCACAGACTAAGGGCAGCCTGTGGATCTAAATACATTTACTTTTAACCCACTCATTGCCATCTCACTGTGCTGGTGGATTACTCTCCATTGAGGAAGAGAATTTGTATCAGCTGTGTGTGAGAAACAGACTCCTCTAAGGAAGGGAAAGAGTTAATCCATTTTGAAATATGGCACTGTATCAGGATTGCATTAATTGACAATGTAAATCCATCTCATATCCCTGCATCATTAATAAGGATGTGCTTCACTCAGATCAGGTCTTACACAAATGTTGGCCTGGGTGGATACTAAGATAAAATGTATTCACTTCTTACATGGATTTTGATGGAGCTTTGGTGATGTAGAGCAGGCAGGAAACTGGCTTGCCAATGTGGCATTAGGACTGAGAGCCTAGAGCCAAATCATCATTTCATCAGCTGAAATACAACTCCAGTGCAAATTAGGTAGCTCTTCAAAATGATCCACAAAATCTCTGTTTGACTGCTGAATTACTTTTGGTCAGCACCATAACTTGTCTCTCTAAAAATGCAGATGTCTGTAGTCATTATTGTTTAAGACAGAGTAATTTACTCACTCATCTTACACCTAAAGCCATGAAATCAAGTTGAAAATGTAACTGGACACATTTTCATTTGATGGAGGTACAAAACAGTGAAAAATAAAGATCCTCTTCTGTAAAGGTCCTTTAATCCAACCTGCAAGCGGAACAGATGCCCATTTACACCAGGGAATTTGGATCATGCTGCAGAAATGCAGTGACCTATTTCTTTGGTTCTAGTAGGTTTCATTTATCATCATTCTCCTTGAAATCCCAGCCAACAAATAGTAAAGAAGTTCAAGAAATAATGCCCATAGCAAGCAATTAAAAGAAACACAGAAAATGCTCAACCAGGGTACTTGTCCTTCCTATTTCTAAGGAAGGACAAGTTGTTAAAAGCCTGAGAGAATTTCCTGATCAAGTAAATCCTTTACAATAGCTTGAGAAGCTCACCTCTACCCCACCCACAATTTACACAGTGGTGTTGCTGAGTGTAAAGGGAAATATTTGCCTTTGCTTTGGTTGATTCTGAAATGACACAAACAGAAATATCAAGAGGCCAGCTTTTGATCTCTTGGCTCTGCTTTCATCTGACCATCTAAACTCATATGGAAATCAGGTCAATTGCCTTCTGTCCTGGCCAGCCTGCCCCCAGCCTTTTTCTGCCTTGCATGTAGATGTTGCAAGGTATACACATAGCACCATGAGGTGTTCTGGCACACTGTGATCTTTGGGCGTAAGTCAAGAGTTACTTAGAGCACTTCTATACATGCCAAGCTTGCATTTATTAGACAAAACATGAGCTTGATGTGCTTAGAAGTGGGTCTGGACCCCCTTTCTGTTCCACAGGAGCAACGGTGGGAATTGTCTGGTGTCTGTGTTTTACCCTCTGTAGGAGAACTTCTGGTTTGTTTTACACTTCATCTCTCTGTGAAGTGCTGTTGTGACAGCTGATCTGCAGTGTTCTGGCATTGTTTCTACCAATTCTTCAGAGTTTTGAGGTTTCATTTCCTACCCTTTTTACATTGTCTATCAGTCTAGGTCAAAGCAGTCCATGTTGATCTTTTCCTAGATTACCAATATTGTCTAGATCTGATAGCTTTTAACCTCTCCTCTTTAACCAGCTTCTTCTTCATTATGAAGTGTATATATCCCATGTTTAATGTAACTTTGCCTCCTTAGGATGTTTTAGTGCATAGCTTGTAAGAGCACAGGTCAGATGCATGCTGAGGGAGGCAGGGTTCTGGAGTCTGTACCATGCAGTAGCATTCCAGTGCAGTATGACAAACACGACTCAGAATGCTCAGAGATCTGTATTGTGCTGCAGCATAATATCTGCATCTCTGAACTTGACATTCTGTGTTCTTTAATGTGGATGAGAATGTCTGCTTATTGGAGCTCAATGTCAGCTACAAAACCAAATTATAGAACACTCAATTTTCATTTATTTCTGCATTATTAAATGGAACATGTTTTAAAAATCAGGTATTTTTCCACAGAACGGAGAAGCCTCTGCTTTAAAAAGCAGTTACAAGTCATTTGGGGGTAAAGGTACATACAGAGGTGAAGAAAGCAGAGAGATTTTTTTTTTTTGCTGCTAATGCTGAATGAAAGAACAAAGTAAATTCAGCAGGACTGCCAATACAGCCTGTTATGGGTGTTGCCTATACTAAAATCTAAGATAGACATTTCACATTTTAGTTCATGGCTTCAAATACTATTAATTCTATAGACTCACACTAAATGTAACTGATGGTTCGTGGAAAGCCCTACAAAGAAATAATACTAGAAACTTTTCATATGAGATGATTTTCAAAGCCATTAATTGTTATGTAGCTCAACAATATGTATGATATGCCACTACACTTAATTATATTAATTATGCATAATGACTCTGACAAAAGACATAACACTTCCATTACATAGCAAAGAAATTACTCCATCTGAGAAATGCAAAGCTGCAAGGTGAAAGGAAATGCTATCAAAGAAAACTAGGGGAAAGAGAAGGAAAATTAAAAAGGAAGTGGTAAGGAAGAGAGAGCACAAAAGAAAGGAAACTGATGAGAACAGATATGGGTCTTCATTACTTTTATAGTTGTCCTTTTGTTTCATCGTACTGTACTGGTAGATAACTACAGTTCATAAAATCATTTAGGTTGGAAAAGACTTTTAGATCACTGAGTCAAATTGTAAACATTCTCTTCTTTTGAAATTTGATAAAGGGAGCTTGGAAACCTGCCTCAAATCAGAGATGAGCTCAGCCCTTGCTAGGAGAAGCAGGGGTGGGTGTCTGCTGTGGAGGGCCAGCAGAATCCTAAACGACTGGCAGAGGCGAGATCCTCGCTGAAGCTCTTTGCATTGTTCTTCAGAAGGGACTTGATGATCTCTGGAGGTCCATTCCAGCCTCCAACGTTCTATGACTGCTTCTCATGACTTCCTGTAAATGGACCCTGAGTTTGGCAGCTGAATGCATGCACAGTCTCAAGCTGCACCAGGGGAGGTTTAGGCTGGATGTTAGGAAGAAGTTCTTCACATAAAGAGAGACTGGCCATTGGAATGTGCTGCCCAGGGAGGCAGTGGAGTCACCATCACTGGAGGTGTTTAGGAAGAGACTGGATGGGGCGCTTGGTGCCATGGTTTAGTTGATTAGATAGTGTTGAGTGATGGGTTGGACTCAATAATCGCAAAGGTCTCTTCCAACCTTGTCTATTCTATTCTATTCTATTCTATTCTATTCTATTCTATTCTATTCTATTCTATTCTATTCTATTCTATTCTATTCTATTCTATTCTATTCTATTCTATCACTCATTGCAGCTGTGAGTCATTCTGAAATACAGATCAGAAAGAAAAGAATAATGCAGTAAGAGGACTTCTAGCTCTGTGCCAACAGCTTGCTTGGCTGCTGCACAGCCTTGACACAGTGAATGAAAGCAAGTTGTGTAATCTTGTTTAACAGATGTGAGTTCTGGTAACCAGTGGGGAATGCTGAGAGGGGTAAGGAAGTGCATTTGACATGATACTGCTGCACGATGGCTGAGGCTAATGCCTGATCAGGGTCTTGGAGTATTTCCTAGCAATGGGTAGGTAACAGTCCCTAAATCCATTCAGTGTGGGAGACCACATCCCCTCAGCTCCAGGAATACTCAGGCTGCCTTCAGCTCTACGAGCTGGCTCCGGGGCTGGTGCCATCAACAGGGATTTGGGTTCTACAATCATGGTTTGGTTTTCAAGGCAGCAGAGCTGAAAACAACTTATGGGACACACTTGTCCCAGAGGGGGAAAAGGATCCTGGGGCAGGAATTGGCAGGGCTCATAGACAGGGCTTTAAACTAGATTTGAAGGGGGGAGGGGTTAATAGTCTCCTGCTGGCCTGTGACAAACAGAGGGGCAGCTCACCTGAGGCAGAGGGATGGAGAGCTGTTAAGGGCTCTCAACTTGCTGCCCTGAGGCAAGCCACGAATGATGCACCAGGACACCCTGTGGAAACCAAGGGGAGTTGGCACAAGAGGACGACAGGGCCAGCCCAGCTGAAGTGCTTCTATGCAAATGCACGCAGCTTGGGCAACAAACAAGATGAGTTAAGGGCCACCGTGCTGTTGGGACGCCATGACATAGTGGGCATCACTGAAACTTGGTGGGATGATTCCCATGACTGGAACGTAGGGATAGACGGGTATAAGCTTTTTAGGAAGGATAGGCAGGGAAGGAGAGGAGGAGGTGTTGCCCTCTATGTCAACAACCAGCTGGAATCAGCAGAACTCCACCTGGGGAGGCATGATGAGTTGGTTGAGAGTGTATGGGTTAGAATTAAAGGCAAAACAGGGGAAGGAGATATTACTGTGGGGGTCTCCTACAGGCCACCTGACCAGCAGAACCAAGCAGATGAGGCCCTCCACAGGCAAATAGAAGCGGCTTCCAGGTCACAAGCCCTGGTCCTCATGGGGGATTTCAACCACCCTGACATCTGCTGGAGGGACAGCACAGCAAGGCACCAGCAATCCAGGATGTTCCTGGACTGCATAGAAGACAACTTCCTCCTCCAAATGGTAGAGGAACCAACAAGAAAAGGTGATATGCTGGACCTTGTTCTCACCAACAGGGAAGGGCTGGTAACCAATGTGAGGCTCAGAGACGGCCTTGGCTGCAGTGACCATGAAGCAGTTGAATTTAATCTCCTCAGGGCAATCAGGAGGACGTATTCTGAGCTTACAACCCTAGACTTTAGGCGTGCAGACTTCGATCGCTGCAGGGATCTGCTAGCCAAAGTGTCGTGGGATGAAGCCCTGAAGGGAAGAGGGACCCAGGACAGCTGGTCAGTATTCAAGGACCACCTCCTCTGTGTCCAGGAGCTATGTATACCTACAAGGAGAAAAGCAGGAAGGAATGCTAGGAGGCCTGCCTGAATGGACAAGCAGCTGCTGGACACACTATCACTTAAAAAGAAACTCTACAGGAAGTGGAGGGAAGGACAGATAGAACAGGGGGTATATAAGGAAGCTGCCCGAGCAGCAAGAGGCCTGGTTAGGAAAGCCAAAGCAGAGTTGGAGTTGAATCTAGCCAGGGAGGTTAAAGGGAGCACTAAGAATTTCTATAGGTATGTTAATGGCAAGAAGAAGACTAGGGAAGGTGTGGGCCCCCTCAGAAAGGAAAGTGGTGAATTAGTCACAAGTGATGTGGAAAAGGCTGAGGTACTCAATCACTTCTTTACTTCAGTCTTCACTGCAAGGGCCTCCAGCCACACTCCTGGTGTCATGGCAGACAATGCCAGGGACGGAGATGAAGAACTGCCCATGGTAAGTGAAGCTCAGGTTGGTGATCACCTGAAGAACCTGAAAGTGTTCAAGTCCATGGGGCCCGACGGGATACACCCACGGGTGCTGAGAGAACTGGCAGATGAGGTTGTCAAGCCCCTCTCTATTATATTCCAGAAGTCATGGCAGACTGGGGCAGTCCCCACAGACTGGAAAAGGGGAAACATTACTCCCATTTTCAAAATGGGCAAGAAGGAGGAACCAGGGAACTCCAGGCCAGTCAGTCTCACCTCTGTGCCTGGAAAGATCATGGAGCAGATCCTCCTGGAGGCACTACTGACTCAGAAGAATAGTGAAGAGGTGATTGGGAATAGTCAGCATGGCTTTGCCAAGGGCAAATCCTGCCTGACAAACCTGGTGGCCTTCTATGAGCAGGTGACAGCATTAATAGATGAGTGGCGAGCAACTGATGTCGTTTACCTGGACTTGAGCAAAGCCTTCGACACTGTCCCGCACCACCTCCTGGTCTCCAAGCTGGTGACACATGGGTTTGATGGATGGACCACTAGATGGATAAAGAACTGGCTTGATGGCCGCAACCAAAGAGTGACTGTCAACGGGTCCATGTCCCAGTGGAGGCCAGTGACAAGCGGAGTCCCTCAGGGATCAGTCCTGGGACCTGTCTTGTTCAACATCTTTGTGGCTGACATGGACAGTGGCATCGAGTGCACCCTCAGCAAGTTTGCTGATGACACCAAGCTGTGTGGTGCAGCGGACACGCTGGAGGAAGGGATCCATCCAGAGGGACCTGGACAGGCTGGAGAGGTGGGCACAAGCCAACCTCATGAGCTTCAACAAGACCAAGTGCAGGGTCCTGCATCTGGGTCGAGGCAATCCCAGGCACAAATCCAGGCTGGGCAGGGACTGGCTGGAGAGCAGCCCTGAGGAGAGAGACTTGCGGGTGCTGGTGGACGAGAAGCTCAACAGGAGCTCTCAATGTGCGCTTGCAGCCCGGAAAGCCAATCAGATCCTGGGCTGCATCAGGAGAAGTGTGGCCAGCAGGTCAAGGGAGGTGATTCTTCCCCTCTACTCAGCTCTGGTGAGACCCCACCTGGAGTACTGCCTCCAGTTCTGGAGCCCCTATTACAGGAGGGATGTGGACGTGCTGGAGCGTGTCCAGAGAAGGGCCACGAGGATGATCAGAGGGCTGGAGCACCTCTCCTATGAGGACAGACTGAAGGAGTTGGGGCTGTTCAGTCTGGAGAAGAGAAGGCTCCGAGGTGACCTCATTGTGGCCTTCCAGTATCTGAAGGGGGCCTACAGGAAGGCTGGGGAGGGACTTCTCAGGATGTCGGGCAGTGACAGGACTAGGGGAAACAGAATGAAGCTGGAGATGGGGAGATTCAGGCTAGATGTGAGGAAGAAGTTCTTCACCATGAGAGTGGTGAAGTCCTGGAATGGGTTATCCAGGGAGGTGGTTGAGGCCCCATCCCTGGAGGTGTTTAAGACCAGGCTGGACGAGGCTCTGGCCAGCGTGATCTAGTGTAGGGTGTCCCTGCCCATGGCAGGGGGGTTGGAACTAGATGATCCTTGTGGTCCCTTGTGACCGGTTTGGGCTGTGCCTTTAAGAAAGAGACACTTTCTGAACACTCTGGGCGAATATTTTGATATTAGAATGAAAACAAGAGATATGCTAATTCAATTTCATTGGCGGGACCCAGTTGCAGTTTTTTTGTTTAGTCTTTCAGTCGGGGGGAGTCAGTCGGCAGTCGTCTTCTTCTTCCCCCTGTACTGTGAGCTGGCCTGCTTTTCTCCCTGAAGCAACAGCTTGCTATGCAGGAATGATTCTTGCTAAACAGATAAGAGAAAACTAACTTTTTGCATTCGCTTTGAGCTTTAACAAGTTTTCACCCTTTTAATTACCTTCCTTTCTCTTTCTCTCTAACCCTTTTGGGAAAAAGGGGAGGTAGGGAGGGAGAAGGGAGGGACAGGCCGAACCCCCTGGCCGAAGGGGGGTTGGGAAAGGTTTCCTGTATTACATACATTGCTGTATATTTCTGTATATATTGTAAATATTGTATATTTTTGTACATATTCATTGCATTCCATATCTGCTTGTAAAATACAGCTTTCATCTGCTTCTCCGGCTGAGTTAGCTGTGGAATTCTTCTGTGTGTGGGGGGAACCTTCCTACTCCACCACATATTTTGAATTGGCGGTCCAACGTGCGGCTTGTGGATAATTGCTGTCCAGAAGCTGGGCGAAAAGGTTGCTTGATTTATTGCCTGCTCGAGTCGGAGTTGCAAACATGAAAGTGTTTTGGCTTTTGGAACGTTTGGTCTTTTCAGTTTGTTCGGTACTGGTCTACAAGTACTTCATGGGATTGATTTTCGATCGCTTAGGCAGATACTTGATGTATAGATTGTATTTATGGTTTAAGTATAAGATTCAGCTTCTTTACGACCGGTGCCTGGGATTCTTCTGGCTTAACAGATACGGGAATGTGACCTCCAGCACTCTGCCCATAGAGATAAAGGAGTTTAAGATCCCGGTCGGCGAAAGGGTTGTTTTAAGTGATGGCTGGGATCCAAAGGTGATTTATGTGATGTGTTTAAATCTGCTGCTGGTGATGGTGATTGCGTACTTGTTATATGCTCTGTATCGGGGAAGAAAAAAGTGTCTAAAGCGTGCTTTGTAATTAAGCGTAGATCGAAACGCAGAAAGCGCAGCTCTAACTCTACCCCAGAAGTATCTAGTGATGAGGAAAATGCAGAATCTGTATCAGTTAACGACAAGGCTAAAAAGTCCATCGGAAAGGCTGCTCTGAACGGTGCTGTTGGTGGCTCTGGCAATCAGCCAGCGGCAGCGGCAGCTCCTAACATGGCTTCCACGCCCTCAGCAGCCATTAATGGGGCAAAGCCATTTCCTCCTTCTTCTTCGGCAGGACCGGAAGTGTCCTCCACAGCAGCTGATCCGTCTCAAAACCTGTCAGCTTCTATTAAGCCAGCTGTAAATCCAAACACAGCTCCAGTTAAGCAGGTAGCTGTTTTAAGTACAAGAGGAAAAAAGGGCAAAGCTGATCCAGATGCTGATGGGGGAGAGCAGCAGGATCCTGGTGAGGGAACTTCTGCTCAAAGAGACCCTGCTGAGATGGAGGAAAAGGTTTGTCTTAAAGATATAGCTGAGTTATTGAGATCATCACTGGATGGAGATGCAGGGCAAATTGCTGATAGCAGAACAACCAAAGGTGGTACCCCTGACCTTAAGCAGATTCTTAGGAGAGTGACAGTAAGATTATTGGGACAAGAACTTCAGGAAGATGAGGCAGAGGAGTCAGAGTCAGATGACATTGAAAGCTGTTCGTCACCCAGGGAAGAATTGCGGAATGTGCGGAAAGATTACATCAGAGCAGATAAGGAGCCAATCCTAGCTTGGCTTGGTAGATGCTATGATACAGGTGCTCCAGCTCTGGTGGTTGGAGACAAGTCAGCAGCTCAACTAGGAACTCTCTCAAAGGATAATGGAATAGATAGACATCTAGGCAGGACTCTCGGCAAGGTTACTCTCTGGATTCGCCTTTTAATGGCAACTCTCATGAGATATCCTTCCCGAGATGATCTTCCATGGAATGCTAAACCCTGGACTACCATAGATGAGGGAATCAAGCGTCTGAGAGAATTTGCTGTTAGAGAGGTACTCTATGGTAACCATGAGACTCTGAATCCTGATGAAATTCCTGTAGGAACTGGTCTTGCTAAAAAGCTCATCAAACTTGCTCCCCCTAATTATGCAAATATTCTGGCAAGCAGAATTGTGGCAAGAAATTATGGTGGTGCTTCTCCTACGGTTGGCCAATTCACTGATCAAATGAGACAATTGGAGGATAGCATGACACGTGTTTCTCTGGTTTCAGCCATTGAAACTCTGTCTGGTGAAATAAAGAATTGCATGAAAGAGCTGAAGGATGAATTTAAAAATACATTCTCCCAATTGGCACAAAGAGATAATTCCAATTCTTCCTCCAGATGGATACAGGTTTCCTCTGTGAGGAATAGACGTCCTCCAAGGATGTCATTCCAAAACAGGTCATTCCAAAACAGGTCATTCCAAAACAGGTCCAACCAAAACAGACCACCAAGGCAATCACGTGCGAGTATCTGGATAACTCTGCGTGATCAGTTTGGTGAGAACATGAACAGATGGGATGGTCAACCAACTGCTAATCTTTTCAGGAGACTGAGGGAACTGCAAAGTGGCAGAACCCGAGGTAGCAATACCAGAAGGGTAGCTGTTACTTCTACAGTTCCCCAGGACAACTCTAATAGCTCCAACAGTGGCTCCAGTTCTAACACTGCACACTGTGCTCATTGCACATGTGGGCATGTTCCCCATAATTAGGGGTGCCCTGCCTCCCGCCAGGGGGAGGAGAGGGGTAACAGAGATAACAGAATCTATTGGGATGTGTACATCCAGTGGCCTGGCACTTCACAATTTCAGAAGTACAGGGCCTTGGTTGACACAGGAGCTCAGTGCACCATAATGCCATCAAATTATCAGGGATCAGAAGCTATAACTATTCTGGGAGTCACTGGTGGATCTCAAGAGTTAACTAAGGTGGAGGTTGATATAAGTTTAACTGGTAAACAGTGGAGAAAGCATACAGTTGTGACCGGACCTGATGCACCTTGTATTCTGGGAATTGATTTTCTGAGAGAAGGGCGTTTCAAAGACCCTAGAGGTTACAAATGGGCTTTTGGAGACTGATCACGCAGAGTTATCCAAATACTCGCACGTGATTGCCTTGGTGGTCTGTTTTGGTTGGATCTGTTTTGGAATGACCTGTTTTGGAATGACCTGTTTTGGAATGACATCCTTGGAGGACGTCTATTCCTCACAGAGGAAACCTGTATCCATCTGGAGGAAGAATTGGAATTATCTCTTTGTGCCAATTGGGAGAATGTATTTTTAAATTCATCCTTCAGCTCTTTCATGCAATTCTTTATTTCACCAGACAGAGTTTCAATGGCTGAAACCAGAGAAACACGTGTCATGCTATCCTCCAATTGTCTCATTTGATCAGTGAATTGGCCAACCGTAGGAGAAGCACCACCATAATTTCTTGCCACAATTCTGCTTGCCAGAATATTTGCATAATTAGGAGGAGCAAGTTTGATGAGCTTTTTAGCAAGACCAGTTCCTACAGGAATTTCATCAGGATTCAGAGTCTCATGGCCACCATAGAGTACCTCTCTAACAGCAAATTCTCTCAGACGCTTAATTCCCTCATCTATGGTAGTCCAGGGTTTGGCATTCCATGGAAGATCATCTCGGGAAGGATATCTCATGAGAGTTGCCATTAAGAGGCGTATCCACAGAGTAACCTTGCCGAGAGTCCTGCCTAGATGTCTATCTATTCCATTATCCTTTGAGAGAGTTCCTAGTTGAGCTGCTGACTTGTCTCCAACTACCAGAGCTGGAGCACCTGTATCATAGCATCTACCAAGCCAAGCTAGGATTGGCTCCTTATCTGCTCTGATGTAATCTTTACGCACATTCCGCAATTCTTCCCTGGGTGACGAACAGCTTTCAATGTCATCTGACTCCTCCTCCTCTGCCTCATCTTCCTGAAGTTCTTGTCCCAATAATCTTACTGTCACTCTCCTAAGAATCTGCTTAAGGTCAGGGGTACCACCTTTGGTTGTTCTGCTATCAGCAATTTGCCCTGCATCTCCATCCAGTGATGATCTCAATAACTCAGCTATATCTTTAAGACAAACCTTTTCCTCCATCTCAGCAGGGTCTCTTTGAGCAGAAGTTCCCTCACCAGGATCCTGCTGCTCTCCCCATCAGCATCTGGATCAGCTTTGCCCTTTTTTCCTCTCGTACTTAAAACAGCTACCTGCTTAACTGGAGCTGTGTTTGGATTTACAGCTGGCTTAATAGAAGCTGACAGGTTTTGAGACGGATCAGCTGCTGTGGAGGACACTTCCGGTCCTGCCGAAGAAGAAGGAGGAAATGGCTTTGCCCCATTAATGGCTGCTGAGGGCGTGGAAGCCATGTTAGGAGCTGCCGCTGCCGCTGGCTGATTGCCAGAGCCACCAACAGCACCGTTCAGAGCAGCCTTTCCGATGGACTTTTTAGCCTTGTCGTTAACTGATACAGATTCTGCATTTTCCTCATCACTAGATACTTCTGGGGTAGAGTTAGAGCTGCGCTTTCTGCGTTTCGATCTACGCTTAATTACAAAGCACGCTTTAGACACTTTTTTCTCCCGATACAGAGCATATAACAAAGAACAATCACCATCACCAGCAGCAGATTTAAACACATCACATAAATCACCTTTGGATCCCAGCCATCACTTAAAACAACCCTTTCGCCGACCGGGATCTTAAACTCCTTTATCTCTATGGGCAGAGTGCTGGAGGTCACATTCCCGTATCTGTTAAGCCAGAAGAATCCCAGGCACCGGTCGTAAAGAAGCTGAATCTTATACTTAAACCATAAATACAATCTATACATCAAGTATCTGCCTAAGCGATCGAAAATCATTCCCATGAAGTACTTGTAGACCAGTACCGAACAAACTGAAAAGACCAAACGTTCCAAAAGCCAAAACACTTTCATGTTTGCAACTCCGACTCGAGCAGGCAATAAATCAAGCAACCTTTTCGCCCAGCTTCTGGACAGCAATTATCCACAAGCCGCACGTTGGACCGCCAATTCAAAATATGTGGTGGAGTAGGAAGGTTCCCCCACACACAGAAGAATTCCACAGCTAACTCAGCCGGAGAAGCAGATGAAAGCTGTATTTTACAAGCAGATATGGAATGCAATGAATATGTACAAAAATATACAATATTTACAATATATACAGAAATATACAGCAATGTATGTAATACAGGAAACCTTTCCCCAACCCCCCTTCGGCCAGGGGGTTCGGCCTGTCCCTCCCTTCTCCCTCCCTACCTCCCCTTTTTCCCAAAAGGGTTAGAGAGAAAGAGAAAGGAAGGTAATTAAAAGGGTGAAAACTTTGTTAAAGCTCAAAGCGAATGCAAAAAGTTAGTTTTCTCTTATCTGTTTAGCAAGAATCAGGAATCTTCAGGGAGAAAGCAGCCAGCTCACAGCACAGGGGGGGAAGAAGAAGACGACTGCCGACTGACTCCCCCCGACTGAAAGACTAAACAAAAAAACTGCAACTGGGTCCCGCCAATGAAATTGAATTAGCATATCTCTTGTTTTCATTCTAATATCAAAATATTCGCCCAGAGTGTTCAGAAAGTGTCTCTTTCTTAAAGGCACAGCCCAAACCGGTCACAAGGGACCACAAGGATCATCTAGTTCCAACCCCTGCCATGGGCAGGGACACTACACTAGATCACGCTGGCCAGAGCCTCGTCCAGCCTGGTCTTAAACACCTCCAGGGATGGGGCCTCAACCACCTCCCTGGATAACCCATTCCAGGACTTCACCACTCTCATGGTGAAGAACTTCTTCCTCACATCTAGCCTGAATCTCCCCATCTCCAGCTTCATTCTGTTTCCCCTAGTCCTGTCACTGCCCGACATCCTGAAGTCCCTCCCCAGCCTTCCTGTAGGCCCCCTTCAGATACTGGAAGGCCACAATGAGGTCACCTCGGAGCCTTCTCTTCTCCAGACTGAACAGCCCCAACTCCTTCAGTCTGTCCTCATAGGAGAGGTGCTCCAGCCCTCTGATCATCCTCGTGGCCCTTCTCTGGACACGCTCCAGCACGTCCACATCCCTCCTGTAATAGGGGCTCCAGAACTGGAGGCAGTACTCCAGGTGGGGTCTCACCAGAGCTGAGTAGAGGGGAAGAATCACCTCCCTTGACCTGCTGGCCACACTTCTCCTGATGCAGCCCAGGATCTGATTGGCTTTCCGGGCTGCAAGCGCACATTGAGAGCTCCTGTTGAGCTTCTCGTCCACCAGCACCCGCAAGTCTCTCTCCTCAGGGCTGCTCTCCAGCCAGTCCCTGCCCAGCCTGGATTTGTGCCTGGGATTGCCTCGACCCAGATGCAGGACCCTGCACTTGGTCTTGTTGAAGCTCATGAGGTTGGCTTGTGCCCACCTCTCCAGCCTGTCCAGGTCCCTCTGGATGGATCCCTTCCCTCCAGCGTGTCCGCTGCACCACACAGCTTGGTGTCATCAGCAAACTTGCTGAGGGTGCACTCGATGCCACTGTCCATGTCAGCCACAAAGATGTTGAACAAGACAGGTCCCAGGACTGATCCCTGAGGGACTCCGCTTGTCACTGGCCTCCACTGGGACATGGACCCGTTGACAGTCACTCTTTGGTTGCGGCCATCAAGCCAGTTCTTTATCCATCTAGTGGTCCATCCATCAAACCCATGTGTCACCAGCTTGGAGACCAGGAGGTGGTGCGGGACAGTGTCGAAGGCTTTGCTCAAGTCCAGGTAAACGACATCAGTTGCTCGCCACTCATCTATTAATGCTGTCACCTGCTCATAGAAGGCCACCAGGTTTGTCAGGCAGGATTTGCCCTTGGCAAAGCCATGCTGACTATTCCCAATCACCTCTTCACTATTCTTCTGAGTCAGTAGTGCCTCCAGGAGGATCTGCTCCATGATCTTTCCAGGCACAGAGGTGAGACTGACTGGCCTGGAGTTCCCTGGTTCCTCCTTCTTGCCCATTTTGAAAATGGGAGTAATGTTTCCCCTTTTCCAGTCTGTGGGGACTGCCCCAGTCTGCCATGACTTCTGGAATATAATAGAGAGGGGCTTGACAACCTCATCTGCCAGTTCTCTCAGCACCCGTGGGTGTATCCCGTCGGGCCCCATGGACTTGAACACTTTCAGGTTCTTCAGGT
>JAWKAJ010000417.1:0-14812 GCA_033816785.1 Picus viridis
CCACCACTTCTCTAGAAGATTGTAAACAACTCCAGGGAATGGAATTCACCACCTCTATTGAAGCCTGTAAAAAACTCCAGGAGGGCACTCCACCGCTTCTACTGAAGCCTGTAAACACCTCCAGGGAAGGGACTCCGCCACTTCCCCAGAAGCCTGTAAACAACTCCAGGGAAGGAATTCCACCACCTCTCTAAAGCCTGTAAACAACACCATGGAGGGGACTCCAGCACTTCTCTAGAAGCCTGTAAACAACTCTAGGGAGGGGACTGCACCACTTCCCCAGAAGCCTGTAAACAAGTCCAGGAGCAGACACCACCACCGCTATAGAAGCCTGTAAACACCTCCAGGGAAGGGACTCCACTACCTCTCTAGAAGCCTGCAAATTACTGCAGGGAGCGGACTCCCACACTTCTCTAGATGTTTGTAAACACCTCCTGGGAAGGGACTCCTATACTTCCCCAGAAGCCCATAAACAACTCCAGGGAGTGGACTCCACCACCCATATAGAAGCCTGTAAACACCTTCAGGGAGGGCACTCCACCACCACCCCAGAAGCCTGTAAACAACTCTAGGGAGGGGACTGCACCACTTCCCCAGAAGCCTGTAAACAAGTCCAGGGAGCAGACACCACCACCTCTATAGAAGCCTGTAAACACCTCCAGGGAAGGGACTCCCCCACTTCCCCAGAAGTCTGTAAACACCTCCAGGGAGGAGACTCCACCACTTCCCCAGAAGCCTGTAAACAACTCCAGGGAAGGGATTCTACCACCGCTATACAAGCCTGTAAACAACTCCAGGGAGGGGACTCCAACACTTCCCTAGAAGCCTGTAAACAAGTCCAGGGAACAGACACCACCACCTCTATAGAAGCCTACAGACACCACCAGGAGACTCCACCAGCTCTATAGAAGCCTGTAAACAACTCCAGGGAAGGGATTCCACCACCTCTCTTGAAGCCTGTAAACAACTCCAGCAAGGGGACTCCAGCACTTCCCCAGAAGCCTGTAAGCAACTCCAAGGAGGGGACACCAACACTACTCCAGAAGCCTGTAAACACCTCCAGGGAAGGGACTCCACCACCTCTCAAGAAGGCTGTAAACACCTCCAGGGACTGGACTCCACCACTTCACCAGAAGCCTGTAAACAACTCCAGGAAGGGATTCTACCACCGCTATAGAAGCCTGTAAACAACTCCAGGGAGGGGACTCCACCACTTCCCCAGAAGCCTATAAACAACTCTAGGGAGTGGACTCCACCACTTCCCCAGAAGCCTGTAAACAACTCCAGGGAAGGGATTCTACCACTGCTATAGAAGCCTGTAAAGAACTCCAGGGAGTGGACACCAACACTTCCACAGAAGCCTGTAAACAACTCCAGGGAGCAGACTCCACCACCTCTATAGCAGCCTGTAAACAACTCTCACACTTCTCTAGATGTTTGTAAACACCTCCTGGGAAGGGACTCCTACACTTCCCCAGTAGCCTGTAAACAACTCCAGGGAGGGGACTGCAGAACCTCAATAGAAGCCTGTAAACACCTCCAAGGAGGGCACTCCACCACTACCCCAGAAGCCTGTAAACAACTCCAGGGAGGGGACTCCAACACGTACCCAGAAGCCTGTAAAGAACTCCAGGGAGTGGACTCCACCACCTCTATATAAGCCTGCAAACACCTCCAGGGAGGGCACTCCACCACTACCCCAGAAGCCTGTAAACAACTCCCGGGAGGTGATTACACCACTTCCCTGGAAGCCTGTAAACAACTCTACGGAGGGGAACTCCACCACTTCTCTAGAAGATTGTAAACAACTCCAGGGAAGGGAATCCACAACCTCACTTGAAGCCTGTAAACAACTCCAGGGAGGGGACACCACCACTTCCTCAGAAGCCTGTAAACACCTCCAGGGAAGGGACTCCGCCTCTTCACCAGAAGCCTGTAAACAACTCCAGGGAGAGGACTGGACCACTTCCCCAGAAGCCTGTAAACAACTCCAGGGAATGAATTCCACCACCTCTCTATAAGCCTGTAAACAGCACCACGGAGGGGACTCCAGCACTTCTCTAGAAGCCTGTAAACAACTCCAGGAGGGGACTGCACCACTTCCCCAGAAGCCTGTAAACAAGTCCAGGGAGCAGACACCACCACCTCTATAGAAGCCTGTAAACAACTCCAGGGAAGGGATTCTACCACCGCTATAGAAACCTGTAAACAACTCTAGGGAGGGGAGTCCAACACTTCCACAGAAGCCTGTAAAAACTCCAGGAAGCAGACACCACCACCTCTATAGAAGCCTGCAAACACCTCCAGGGAACAGACTCCATCAGCTCTCTAGAAGCCTGTAAACAACTCTAGGGAAGGGATTCCACCACCTCTCTTGAAGCCTGTAAACAACTCCAGCGAGGGGACTCCAGCTCTTCCCCAGAAGCCTGTAAACAACTCCAGGGAGGGGACACCAACACTACTCCAGAAGCCTGTAAACACCTCCAGGGAAGGGACTCCACCACCTCTCTAGAAGGCTGTAAACAGCTCCAGGGACTGTACTCCACCACTTCCCCAGAAGCCTGTAAAAAAATCCAGCGAAAGGACTCCACCACTTCCCCTGAAGCCTGTAAACAACTACAGGGAGGGGACTCCCCCACTTCCCCAGAAGCCTGTAAAAAACTCCAGGGAGCAGACTCCGCCACCTCTATAGCAGCCTGTAAACAACTCTCACACTTCTCTAGATGTTTGTAAACACCTCGTGGGAAGGGACTCCTACACTTCCCCAATAGCCTGTAAACAACTACAGGGAGTGGACTCCACCACCTCTATAGAAGCCTGTAAACACCTCCAGGAGGGAACTCCAGCACTACCCCAGAAGCCTGTAAACAACTCCCGGGAGGGGACTGCACCACTTCCCCAGAAGACTGTAAACAACTCCAGGGAAGGGATTCCACCACCTCTCTACAAGCCTGTAAACAACTACAGGGAAGGGACTCCACCAACTCTCTTGAAGCCTGTAAACAACTCCAGGGAGGGGACTCCCCACTTCCCCAGAAGCCTGTAAAAAACTCCAGGGAGCAGACTCCACCACCTCTATAGCAGCCTGTAAACAACTCTCACACTTCTCTAGATGTTTGTAAACACCTCCACGGAAGGGACTCCACCTCTTCCTCAGAAGCTTGTAAACACCTCCAGGGAGGGGACTCCACCACTCCTCTGGAAGCCTGTAAACACCTCCAGAAATTGGACTCCAACACTTACCCAGAAGACAGTAAAAAACTCCGGGGATGGGACTCCCACACTTCTCTAGATTCCTGTAAACACCTCCTGGGAAGGGATTCCTACACTTTCCCAGAAGCCTGTAAACAACTCCAGGGAGGGGACTCCAACACGTACCCAGAAGCCTGTAAACAACTCCAGGGAGTGGACTCCACCACCTCTATAGAAGCCTGTAAACACCTCCAGGGAGGGCTCTCCACCACTACCCCAGAAGCCTGTAAACAACTCTAGGGAGGGGACTCCGCCACTTCTCTAGAAGATCGTAAACAACTCCAGGGAAGGGAATCCACCACCTCTCTTGAAGCCTGTAAACAACTCCAGAGAGGGACTGGACCACTTCCCCAGAAGCCTGTAAACAACTCCAGGGAAGGAATTCCACCACCTCTCTACAAGCCTGTAAACAGCACCACGGAGGGGACTCCAGCACTTCTCTAGAAGCCTGTAAACAACTCTAGGGGAGCGGACTGCACCACTTCCCCAGAAGCCTGTAAACAAGTCCAGGGAGCAGACACCACAAACTCTATAGAAGCCTGTAAACACCTCCAGGGAAGGGACTCCCCCACTACCCCAGAAGTCTGTAAACACCTCCAGGAGGAGACTCAACCACTTCCCCAGAAGCCTGTAAACAACTCTAGGGAGTGGACTCCACAACTTCCCCAGAAGCCTTTAAACAACTCCAGGAAGGGATTCTACCACCGCTATACAAGCCTGTAAACAACTCCAGGGAGGGGACTGGAGGCTTCTATAGAGGTGGTGGAATCCCTCCCTGGAGTTGTTTACAGGCTTGGGTAAGTGTTGGAGTCCCCTCCCTGGAGCTGTTTACAGGCTTCTGGGGTAGGGTGGAGTCCCCTCCCTGGAGGTGTTTACAGGCTTCTATAGAGGTGGTGCAGTCTGCTCCTGGAGTTGTTTACAGGCTTCTGGGGAAGTGGTGGAGTCCCTCCTGGAGTTGTTTACAGGCTTCTGGGGTGCTCCTGTGGTGGAGTGGTGGAGTTCCCTGAAGGTGTTTACAGCCTTCTATATGGGTGGTGGAGTCCACTCCCTGGAGTTGTTTATGGGCTTCTGGGGAAGTAGGAGTCCCTTCCCAGGAGGTGTTTACAAACATCTAGAGAAGTGTGGGGAGTCCGCTCCCTGCAGTAATTTGCAGGCTTCTAGAGAGGTAGTGGAGTCCCTTCCCTGGAGGTGTTTACAGGCTTCTATAGCGGTGGTGGTGTCTGCTCCCTGGACTTGTTTACAGGCTTCTGGGGAAGTGGTGCAGTCCCCTCCCTAGAGTTGTTTACAGGCTTCTAGAGAAGTGCTGGAGTCCCCTCCATGGTGCTGTTTACAGGCTTATAGAGAGGTGGTGGAATTCCTTCCCTGGAGTTGTTTACAGGCTTCTGGTGAAGAGGCGGAGTCCCTTCCCTGGAGGTGTTTACAGGCTTCAGTAGAAGCGGTGGAGTGCCCTCCTGGAGTTTTTTACAGGCTTCAATAGAGGTGGTGAATTCCATTCCCTGGAGTTGTTTACAATCTTCTAGAGAAGTGGTGGAGTCCCCTCCCTAGAGTTGTTTACAGGCTTCTGGGGAAGTGGTGGAGTCCATTCCCTGGAGTTGTTTACAGGCTTCTGGGTACGTGTTGCATTCCCCTCCCTGAAGGTGTTTACAGGCTTCAAGAGAGGTGGTGGAGTCCCTTCCCGGTAGTTTTTTACAGGTTTGTAGAGAGGTGGTGGAGTCTACTGCCTGGAGTTGTTTACAGGCTCCTGGGTACGTGTTGGAGTCCCCTCCCTGGAGTTGTTTACAGGCTCCAAGAGAGGTGGTGGAGTCCCTTCCATGTAGTTGTTTACAGGTTTGTAGAGAGGTGGTGGAGTCCACTCTCTGGAGTTGTTTACAGGCTTCTGGGTACGTGTTGGAGTCCCCTCCCTTGAGTTGTTTACAGGCTTCAGGGGAAGTGGTGGAATCCCATGTCTGGAGGTGTTTACATGCTTCTGGGGAAGTGGTGGAGCCCATCCCTGGAGGTGCTTACAGGCTTCTAGGGAAGTGGTGGAATCACCTCCCGGGAGTTTTTTACTGGGTTCTGGAGTAGTGTTGGAGTGCCCTCCCTGGAGGTGTTTACAGGTTTCTATAGAGGCGGTGGAATCCACTCCCTGGAGTTGTTTACGGGCTTCTAGAGAAGTGTGGGAGTCCTCTCCCTGGAGGTGTTTACAGGCTTCAGGGGAAGTGGTGGAATCCCATCTCTGCAGGCGTTTACAGGCTTCTGGGGAAGTGGTTTAAGCCCATCCTTGGAGGTATTTACAGCATTCTAGGGAAGTGGTGGAATCACCTCCTGGGAGTTATTTAAAGGCTTCTGGGGTAGTTGTGGAGTGCCCTCCCAGGAGGTGTTTACAAGCTTCAGGGGAAGTGGAGGAGTCCAGTCCCTGGAGTTGTTTACAGGCTTCTAGAGAGGTGGTGGATTCTCTTCCCTGGAGTTGTTTACAGGCTTCTGGGGAAGTGATGGAGTGCCCTCCCTGGAGGTGTTTACAGGCTTCTATAGAGGTGATGGTGTCTGCTCCCTGGAATTGTTTACAGGCTTCTGGGGATGTGATGCAGTCCCCTCCCTGGAGTTGTTTACAGGCTTCTGGGGAAGTGGTGGAGTCCACTCCCTAGAGTTGTTTACAGGCTTGTAGAGATGTGCTGGAGTACCCTCCGTGGTGCTTTTACAGGCTTGTGGAGAGGTGGTGGAATTCCTTCCCTGGAGTTGTTTACAGGCTTCTGGTGAAGTGGTGGAATCCCTTCCCTGGAGGTGGTTACAGGCTTCTGGAGTAGTGTTGGTGTCCCCTCCCTGGAGTTGTTTACAGGCTTCTGGGGAAATGGTGGAGTCCATTCCCTGGAGTTGCTTACAGGATGGTGTAGAGGTGGTGGAGTCCCCTCCCTGGAGTTGTTTACAGGCTTCTATAGAGGTGGTGGAGTCCCCTCCCTGGATTTGTGCACAGGCTTCTGGTGAAGTTGTGGAGTCCCCTTCCTGGAGGTGTTTGCAGGCTTCTGGGGAAGTGGTGGATTCCACTACCTGGAGTTGTTTACAGGCTTCTAGAGAGGTGGTGGAGTCCCTTCCCTGGAGGTGTTTACAGGCTTCTGGAGAACTGATGGAGTCCCCTCCCTGGAGTATGTAACAGGCTTCTAGAGAAGTGGTGGAGTCCTAACCTTGGATTTGTTTACAGGCTTCTGGGGAAGTGGTGGAGTCCCCTGCCTAGAGTTGTTTACCGGCTTCTGGGTAAGTGGTGGAGTCCCCTCCCTGGACGTGTTTACAGGCTTCTGGGGATGTGTTGGAGTCCCCTCCATGGAGATGTTTACAGGCTTCTAGAGAGGTGGTTTAGTCCGCTCCCTGGAGTTGTTTACAAGCATCTGGTGAAGTGGTGGAGTCCCCTCCCTGGAGGTGTTTACAGGCTTCTGAGGAAATGGTGGTGTGCATTCCCTAGAGTTGTTTACAGGCCTCAAGAGAGGTGGCGGAGTCCTTTCCCTGGAGCTGTTTTCAGGCTTCTGGGGTAGTGTTGGAGTCCCCGCCCTGGAGGTGTATGCAGGCTTCTGAGGAATTCTTGGAGTCCCATCCCTGGAGTTGTTTACCGTCTTCTGGGGAAGTGGTGCAGTCCCTTCCCTGGAGGTGTTTACATGCTTCTAGAGAGGTGGTGGAGTCCACTCCCTGGAGGTGTTTACAGGGTTCTGGTGAAGTGGTAGAGTCCCCTTCCTGGAGGTGTTTACAGGATTCTGGGTAAGTGGTGGAGTCCCCTCCCTGGAGTTGTTTACAGGCTTCTAGAGAGGGGGCGGAGTCCCTTCCCTGGAGGTGTTTACAGGCTTCTAGAGGAGTGGTGGATTCCCCTCCCTGGAGTTTTTTACAGGCTTGTAGAGAGGTGGGGGATTCCCTACCCTGGAGTTATTTACAGGCTTCTAGAGAGGTGGTGGAGTCCCCTTCCCTGGAGGTGTTTACAGGCTTCTGTGTAAGTCGTGGAGTCCCCTCCCGTGGAATTGTTTAGAGGCTTCTAGAGAGGTGGTGGACTCCGCTCCCTGGAGTTGTTTACAGGCATCTGGTGAATTGTTGGAGTCCCCTCCCTGGAGTTGATTACAGGCTTCAGAGGAAGTGGTGGTGTCTAGTCCAAGGAGTTGTTTATAGGCTTCTAGAGAGGTGGTGGAGTCCCTTCCCTGGAGGTGTATACAGTCTTCTGGAGTAGTGTTGGAGTCCCCTCCCTGGAGGTGTTTACAGGCTTCTAGAGAAGTGGTAGATTCCCCTCCCTGGAGGAGTTTACAGGCTTCAGAGGAAGTGGTGGTGTCCAGTCCCTGGAGTTGTTTACAGGCTTCTATAGAGGTGGTGGAGTCCCTTCCCTGGAGGTGTTTACAGTCTTCTGGAGTAGTGTTGGAGTCCCCTCTCTGGAGTTGTTTACAGGCTTCTAGAGAAGTGGTGGAGTCTCTACCCTGGAGGTGTTTATAGTCTTTTAGAGAGGTGGTGGAATCCCTTTCCTTGAGTTGCATACAGGCTTCTGTTGAAGTAGTGGTGGAGTCACCTTCCTAGAGTTGTTTACCGGCTTCTGGGTAAGTGGTGGAGTCCCCTCCCGTGGAATTCTTTAGAGGCTTCTGAGAACATTCTGGAGTCCCCTCCCTAGAGTTGTTTACAGGCTTCTGGGGAAGTGGTGGTGTCCATTCCCTGGCGTTGTTTACAGGCTGGTATAGAGGTGGTGGAGTCTGCTCCCTCGATTTGTTTACAGGCTTCTGGGTACGTGTTGCAATCCCCTCCCTGGAGTTGTTTACAGGCTATTGGGGAAGTGTAGGAGACCCTTCCCAGGAGGTATTTACAAACATCTAGAGAAGTGTGAGAGTTGTTTACAGGCTGCTATAGAGGTGGTGTAGTCTGCACCCTGGAGTTGTTTACAGGCTTCTAGGTACGTGTTGGAGTCCCCTCCCTAGAGTTGTTTAAAGGCTTCTGGGGTAGTGGTGGAGTGCCCTCCCTGGAGGTGTATACTGGCTTCTATAGAGGTGGTGGCGTCCACTCCCTGGAGTTGTTTACAGGCTTCTGGGTACGTGTTGGAGTCCCCTCCCTGGAGCTGTTTACAGGCTTCTGGGGTAGTGGTGGAGTGCCCTCCCTGGAGGTGTTTACAGGCTTCTATAGAGGTTCTGCAGTCCCCTCCCTGGAGTTGTTTACAGGCTACTGGGGAAGTGTAGGAGTCCCTTCCCAGGAGGTGTTTACAAACATCTAGAGAAGTGTGAGAGTTGCTTACAGGCTGCTATAGAGGTGGTGGAGTCTGCTCCCTGGAGTTGTTTACAGGCTTCTGGGGTGGTGGTGGAGTGCCCTCCCTGAAGGTGTTTACAGCCTTCTATATGGGTGGTGGAGTCCACTCCCTGGAGTTGTTTATGGGCTTCTGGGGAAGTATAGGAGTCCCTTCCCAGGAGGTGTTTACAAACATCTAGAGAAGTGTGGGAGTCCGCTCCCTGCAGTAATTTGCAGGCTTCTAGAGAGGTAGTGGAGTCCCTTCCCTGGAGGTGTTTACAGGCTTCTATAGCGGTGGTGGTGTCTGCTCCCTGGACTTGTTTACAGGCTTCTGGGGAAGTGGTGCAGTCCCCTCCCTAGAGTTGTTTACAGGCTTCTAGAGAAGTGCTGGAGTCCCCTCCATGGTGCTGTTTACAGGCTTATAGAGAGGTGGTGGAATTCCTTCCCTGGAGTTGTTTACAGGCTTCTGGTGAAGAGGCGGAGTCCCTTCCCTGGAGGTGTTTACAGGCTTCAGTAGAAGCGGTGGAGTGCCCTCCCTGGAGTTTTTACAGGCTTCAATAGAGGTGGTGAATTCCATTCCCTCCCTGGAGTTTTTTACAGGCTTCAATAGAGGTGGTGAATCTTCCTAGAGAAGTTCTAGGTGGAGTCCCCTCCCTAGAGTTGTTTACAGGCTTCTGGGGAAGTGGTGGAGTCCATTCCCTGGAGTTGTTTACAGGCTTCTGGGTACGTGTTGCATTCCCCTCCCTGAAGGTGTTTACAGGCTTCTAGAGAGGTGGTGGAGTCCCTTCCCGGTAGTTTTTTACAGGTTTGTAGAGAGGTGGTGGAGTCTACTGCCTGGAGTTGTTTACAGGCTCCTGGGTACGTGTTGGAGTCCCCTCCCTGGAGTTGTTTACAGGCTCCAAGAGAGGTGGTGGAGTCCCTTCCATGTAGTTGTTTACAGGTTTGTAGAGAGGTGGTGGAGTCCACTCTCTGGAGTTGTTTACAGGCTTCTGGGTACGTGTTGGAGTCCCCTCCCTTGAGTTGTTTACAGGCTTCAGGGGAAGTGGTGGAATCCCATGTCTGGAGGTGTTTACATGCTTCTGGGGAAGTGGTGGAGCCCATCCCTGGAGGTGCTTACAGGCTTCTAGGGAAGTGGTGGAATCACCTCCCGGGAGTTTTTTACTGGGTTCTGGAGTAGTGTTGGAGTGCCCTCCCTGGAGGTGTTTACAGGTTTCTATAGAGGCGGTGGAATCCACTCCCTGGAGTTGTTTACGGGCTTCTAGAGAAGTGTGGGAGTCCTCTCCCTGGAGGTGTTTACAGGCTTCAGGGGAAGTGGTGGAATCCCATCTCTGCAGGCGTTTACAGGCTTCTGGGGAAGTGGTTTAAGCCCATCCTTGGAGGTATTTACAGCATTCTAGGGAAGTGGTGGAATCACCTCCTGGGAGTTATTTAAAGGCTTCTGGGGTAGTTGTGGAGTGCCCTCCCAGGAGGTGTTTACAAGCTTCAGGGGAAGTGGAGGAGTCCAGTCCCTGGAGTTGTTTACAGGCTTCTAGAGAGGTGGTGGATTCTCTTCCCTGGAGTTGTTTACAGGCTTCTGGGGAAGTGATGGAGTGCCCTCCCTGGAGGTGTTTACAGGCTTCTATAGAGGTGATGGTGTCTGCTCCCTGGAATTGTTTACAGGCTTCTGGGGATGTGATGCAGTCCCCTCCCTGGAGTTGTTTACAGGCTTCTGGGGAAGTGGTGGAGTCCACTCCCTAGAGTTGTTTACAGGCTTGTAGAGATGTGCTGGAGTACCCTCCGTGGTGCTTTTACAGGCTTGTGGAGAGGTGGTGGAATTCCTTCCCTGGAGTTGTTTACAGGCTTCTGGTGAAGTGGTGGAATCCCTTCCCTGGAGGTGGTTACAGGCTTCTGGAGTAGTGTTGGTGTCCCCTCCCTGGAGTTGTTTACAGGCTTCTGGGGAAATGGTGGAGTCCATTCCCTGGAGTTGCTTACAGGATGGTGTAGAGGTGGTGGAGTCCCCTCCCTGGAGTTGTTTACAGGCTTCTATAGAGGTGGTGGAGTCCCCTCCTGGATTTGTGCACAGGCTTCTGGTGAAGTTGTGGAGTCCCCTTCCTGGAGGTGTTTGCAGGCTTCTGGGGAAGTGGTGGATTCCACTACCTGGAGTTGTTTACAGGCTTCTAGAGAGGTGGTGGAGTCCCTTCCTGGAGGTGTTTACAGGCTTCTGGAGAACTGATGGAGTCCCCTCCTGGAGTATGTAACAGGCTTCTAGAGAAGTGGTGGAGTCCTAACCTTGGATTTGTTTACAGGCTTCTGGGGAAGTGGTGGAGTCCCCTGCCTAGAGTTGTTTACCGGCTTCTGGGTAAGTGGTGGAGTCCCCTCCCTGGACGTGTTTACAGGCTTCTGGGGATGTGTTGGAGTCCCCTCCATGGAGATGTTTACAGGCTTCTAGAGAGGTGGTTTAGTCCGCTCCCTGGAGTTGTTTACAAGCATCTGGTGAAGTGGTGGAGTCCCCTCCCTGGAGGTGTTTACAGGCTTCTGAGGAAATGGTGGTGTGCATTCCCTAGAGTTGTTTACAGGCCTCAAGAGAGGTGGCGGAGTCCTTTCCCTGGAGCTGTTTTCAGGCTTCTGGGGTAGTGTTGGAGTCCCCGCCCTGGAGGTGTATGCAGGCTTCTGAGGAATTCTTGGAGTCCCATCCCTGGAGTTGTTTACCGTCTTCTGGGGAAGTGGTGCAGTCCCTTCCCTGGAGGTGTTTACATGCTTCTAGAGAGGTGGTGGAGTCCACTCCCTGGAGGTGTTTACAGGGTTCTGGTGAAGTGGTAGAGTCCCCTTCCTGGAGGTGTTTACAGGATTCTGGGTAAGTGGTGGAGTCCCCTCCCTGGAGTTGTTTACAGGCTTCTAGAGAGGGGGCGGAGTCCCTTCCCTGGAGGTGTTTACAGGCTTCTAGAGGAGTGGTGGATTCCCCTCCCTGGAGTTTTTTACAGGCTTGTAGAGAGGTGGGGGATTCCCTACCCTGGAGTTATTTACAGGCTTCTAGAGAGGTGGTGGAGTCCCCTTCCCTGGAGGTGTTTACAGGCTTCTGTGTAAGTCGTGGAGTCCCCTCCCGTGGAATTGTTTAGAGGCTTCTAGAGAGGTGGTGGACTCCGCTCCCTGGAGTTGTTTACAGGCATCTGGTGAATTGTTGGAGTCCCCTCCCTGGAGTTGATTACAGGCTTCAGAGGAAGTGGTGGTGTCTAGTCCAAGGAGTTGTTTATAGGCTTCTAGAGAGGTGGTGGAGTCCCTTCCCTGGAGGTGTATACAGTCTTCTGGAGTAGTGTTGGAGTCCCCTCCCTGGAGGTGTTTACAGGCTTCTAGAGAAGTGGTAGATTCCCTCCCTGGAGGAGTTTACAGGCTTCAGAGGAAGTGGTGGTGTCCAGTCCCTGGAGTTGTTTACAGGCTTCTATAGAGGTGGTGGAGTCCCTTCCCTGGAGGTGTTTACAGTCTTCTGGAGTAGTGTTGGAGTCCCCTCTCTGGAGTTGTTTACAGGCTTCTAGAGAAGTGGTGGAGTCTCTACCCTGGAGGTGTTTATAGTCTTTTAGAGAGGTGGTGGAATCCCTTTCCTTGAGTTGCATACAGGCTTCTGTTGAAGTAGTGGTGGAGTCACCTTCCTAGAGTTGTTTACCGGCTTCTGGGTAAGTGGTGGAGTCCCCTCCCGTGGAATTCTTTAGAGGCTTCTGAGAACATTCTGGAGTCCCCTCCCTAGAGTTGTTTACAGGCTTCTGGGGAAGTGGTGGTGTCCATTCCCTGGCGTTGTTTACAGGCTGGTATAGAGGTGGTGGAGTCTGCTCCTCGATTTGTTTACAGGCTTCTGGGTACGTGTTGCAATCCCCTCCCTGGAGTTGTTTACAGGCTATTGGGGAAGTGTAGGAGACCCTTCCCAGGAGGTATTTACAAACATCTAGAGAAGTGTGAGAGTTGTTTAAAGGCTGCTATAGAGGTGGTGTAGTCTGCACCCTGGAGTTGTTTACAGGCTTCTAGGTACGTGTTGGAGTCCCCTCCCTAGAGTTGTTTAAAGGCTTCTGGGGTAGTGGTGGAGTGCCCTCCCTGGAGGTGTATACTGGCTTCTATAGAGGTGGTGGCGTCCACTCCTGGAGTTGTTTACAGGCTTCTGGGTACGTGTTGGAGTCCCCTCCCTGGAGCTGTTTACAGGCTTCTGGGGTAGTGGTGGAGTGCCCTCCCTGGAGGTGTTTACAGGCTTCTATAGAGGTTCTGCAGTCCCCTCCCTGGAGTTGTTTACAGGCTACTGGGGAAGTGTAGGAGTCCCTTCCCAGGAGGTGTTTACAAACATCTAGAGAAGTGTGAGAGTTGCTTACAGGCTGCTATAGAGGTGGTGGAGTCTGCTCCCTGGAGTTGTTTACAGGCTTCTGGGGTGGTGGTGGAGTGCCCTCCCTGAAGGTGTTTACAGCCTTCTATATGGGTGGTGGAGTCCACTCCCTGGAGTTGTTTATGGGCTTCTGGGGAAGTATAGGAGTCCCTTCCCAGGAGGTGTTTACAAACATCTAGAGAAGTGTGGGAGTCCGCTCCCTGCAGTAATTTGCAGGCTTCTAGAGAGGTAGTGGAGTCCCTTCCCTGGAGGTGTTTACAGGCTTCTATAGCGGTGGTGGTGTCTGCTCCTGGACTTGTTTACAGGCTTCTGGGGAAGTGGTGCAGTCCCCTCCCTAGAGTTGTTTACAGGCTTCTAGAGAAGTGCTGGAGTCCCCTCCATGGTGCTGTTTACAGGCTTATAGAGAGGTGGTGGAATTCCTTCCCTGGAGTTGTTTACAGGCTTCTGGTGAAGAGGCGGAGTCCCTTCCCTGGAGGTGTTTACAGGCTTCAGTAGAAGCGGTGGAGTGCCCTCCCTGGAGTTTTACAGGCTTCAATAGAGGTGGTGAATTCCATTCCCTGGAGTTGTTTACAATCTTCTAGAGAAGTGGTGGAGTCCCCTCCCTAGAGTTGTTTACAGGCTTCTGGGGAAGTGGTGGAGTCCATTCCCTGGAGTTGTTTACAGGCTTCTGGGTACGTGTTGCATTCCCCTCCCTGGAGGTGTTTACAGGCTTCTAGAGAGGTGGTGGAGTCCCTTCCCTGGAGTTGTTTTCAGGCTTGTAGAGTGGTGGTGGAATCTCTTCCCTGGAGTTGTTTACAGGCTTCTGGGCAAGTGGTGGTGTCCCTCCTAGAGGTGTTTACAGGCTACTGGAGGAGTGTTGTAGTCCCTTCCCTGGAGGTGTTTACAGGCTTCAGGGGAAGTTTGGAGTCCCTTCTCTGGAGGTGTTTGCAGGCTTCTATAGAGGTGGTGGTGTCTGCTTCCTGGATTTGTTTACAGGCTTCTGGGGAAGTGGTGCAGTCCCCTCCCTGGAGGTGTTTACAGGCTTCTGGGGACGTGGTGGGAGTGGTGGAGGTCCTTCTAGGGAAGTGGTGGAATCACCTCCCTGGAGTTGTTTACAGGCTTCTAGGGTAGTGGTGGAGTGCCTTCCCTGGAGGTGTTTACAGGCTTCTATAGAGGTTCTGCAATCCCCTCCCTGGAGTTGTTTACAGGCTACTGGGGTAGTGTAGGAGTCCCTTCCCAGGAGGTGTTTACAAACATCTAGAGAAGTGTGAGAGTTGTTTACAGGCTGCTATAGAGGTGGTGGAGTCTGCTCCCTGGAGTTGTTTACAGGCTTCTGGGTACGTGTTGGAGTCCCCTCCCTGGAGTTGTTTACAGGCTTCTGGGGTAGTGGTGGAGTGCCCTCCCCTGAAGGTGTTTACAGGCTTCTATAGAGGTGGTGGAGTCCACTCCCTGGAGTTGTTTACAGGCTTCTGGGTACGTGGTGGAGTCCCCTCCCTGGAGGTGTTTACAGGCTGCTATATGGGTGGTGGAGTCCCCTCCTGGAGTTGTTTACAGGCTTCTGGGGTAGTTCCCTTCCCAGGAGTCCAAACTCCCTGGAGTTGTTTCTGGGCTTCAGGGGAAGAGGTGGGAGTCCCTTCCTGGAGGTGTTTACAAACATCTAGAGAGTGTGGGGATTCCGCTCCCTGGAGTTGTTTACAGGCTTCTGGGGAAGTGAGCAAGTCCTTCCTGGAGGTGTTTACAGGCTTCTATAGAGGTGGTGGTGTCTGCTCCCTGGACTTGTTTACAGGCTTCTGGGGAAGTGGAGCAGTCCCCTCCCTAGAGTTGTTTACAGGCTTCTAGGGAAGTGGTGGAGTCCCCTCCATGATGGTTGTTTACAGGCTTGTAGAGAAGTGCTTGAAGTAGTGGTGGAGTCCCCTCCCTGGTTGTTTACCGGCTTCTGGGGAAGTGGTGGAATCCACTCCCTAGAGTTGTTTACAGGCTTCTAGAGAAGTGCTGGAGTCCCCTACATGGAGCTGTTTACAGGCTTCTGGA
>JAWKAJ010000418.1:0-14779 GCA_033816785.1 Picus viridis
GATCAGTGATTTGTGAGATATACAAAACATATGTACAAAAATGTCTGCAAAAATACATAATGTTTCTTTTAATAGTGTTTACTGTCTCTGTATAGATGTAATTTTTTTTTTTTATGGAGGTTTAGGGGTCCACATTTCAGCTGGACACATATTACAAGGGAAGGGTTTCCAAGGAAAACATGCTGAGGGATGATTTTACACACAAAGAACTGTGTTTCTTTCCCAGAAGACAACATCTTCCCTTTATTCTTTGTTCTCATGATGCTGTGGCATTTCAGAATTTATCTTTTACATTGGTAACCTAAGGAGAATTATTGTAAAACACTGAACAGGCCATGGTACAAACACTTGCGGCTTGAAGATTATAAATATCAACAAATAATGTCTCTTTGGTCCAATTTTTTTCACATATGGAAAGGTGTTTTTCACTCAGACACGTCAGTAGAGGGATAAGCAGGACTGGTTAAATAAATATTGGGATATATCGCAAAAAGTAAAGCAACTGGTCTACTTGCTAACAATTTGTGAAGGATAATGATTTTCTTTCACTCACCTTTCCTTTGAGGAGAAAATTTAAGCAATAATATGAAACAATTATAAAAAATATCTGTCCATGCTCAGTTTCGCTATGACTCTTCCCACAAAGCTTTTTTTCCTTTTCTTTTCCATTTGGGTTTGTGTGTGTGTGTGTGTGTATTTTCTGGGTTTGGGTGATTGGCTTGGTTTCTTTGTTTTATTTTGGTTTTATAGCTTTAATCATGAAGATATCAACAGTTTCAGCAAAAATTCACATAGAAAATCATGGTTGTTCCTTGTCAGAATAACAGCATGTCTGGAAAATCTACATGTGTTTTGTCCTTACTTTGGGATTGAAGCTGCTTTGCCCACATTATGGCCTGGCCCTTTTTGTATGGAAAAAAAAAAATGCTCTTTTTGTGTCTGAAGCCACAGCTACCCAGGGTACATAAGAGAGAATGTTCAAGGTTTTAGTATCTCAAAGCTTTTGAATTTTATACCATATTTTCTAGAAACCACAGGTCAGTAAAATTAACATAACTATAAATACTGAATATAATCCATTGTAGGGAAAAAAATATATTTTTAAACAACTGTACAAATCCAAAATAAGAAATAGCTTCTCACAGTTCTGCTATGAAAGAAGCAGAATAATCTTACTCTTTTTGAATATTTCACCTTTCTTTATACTCCTACTCATCTTCCTACTCATCTTCATCTACACATCTAGCAAATTATTAAGAACCATATAGCTACGTATTTGCCTGCTGTGTCAGTAGTAAGCAGTGCTATTGATTAGTATTTTATAGTAAGCAAAAATATCTCTCTGACAGCATGACGGTTTGAGAACAGACTGAACATTGTTTTGTTGTTACCTGAAGCACAGAAATGTTCTGAATACTATCCCTGTGGTTTTCATGGCACTTAGCACTGGTGTGGGAAGGTTTTCTTTTGTTAATAAGATGTTTCATTTGACGTAGTACTCAACTGACTTATTGTTCAGAAATCTGTATATTCCATGGGAGACAATGATGGCTGGTGTCAGCACAAAAAATACCAGTGCTTGTAAGACACTGTCTTGTACTTTACGCTACAGATAGGAATGTTTTTTCTATATCTCAAAGCATAAAACTCAGTTGTAAACCTCTTCTGCTTGCAAGATCTTTGGTTTCCTTTGCCTGCATTAGAATCCAAGGAAAACACTTTGGGGGGGTGTTGTTCAAGATTTCTGCTTCCTTAATAATTTTCTGGGAATGACAGAAAACACCTCTCTGTATTGAGGTCAGTACCCAAGAAAATAAATCTTCTACACAAAACTTGGATTGGGGGGAATAATAATTTAGCAAGTTGGTAAATAAATGTTTTCTACAATTCATCATATATGTAGTTTATTGTGCCAGCTGCCTGCAAAGTTGTAAAGATACACAATACATTTTAAATGAATTTTTCCTTTAGTCTTCATGTATATAATTAGTTTTGCATACCTATTGTGCTATTGATCTCTTTTTCCAGATTGTTGTTTTAATATTCTAAAATACATTCCTTTCCTACATTCTCAGACCTGCTAACAAAACCAGCAGCATTCTTGCAATAAATTAATAAACTTCTATTACTAAAAATAGGAAGTGAGAAGCAGCCAAGAAAATCATAATCATATATATGTATTCAAATGAGAACAAACTTTCCCCATGTAATATTTACACTAGGAAAAAAAAACAAATCTCATTTATATGTGAACGTCACTGAAAGAATTAGGCTTTTTGATTGGTCCTCCTCTAATTAAGAGAAAGATGGTCCAGAGTTCATGTAGAAATACTGAGAAGGAATATAAAGTTTCTTAGTGCTATTTTTAGAAAGCAGCTCTTAAGTTGTTATAAATTTTGCTTCATGCTATTAGTCAGAGGAACTCTGGCAACACATACATTTCAGCCTAGCATCATTAGTCTAATGCTGTAAAAACACCCTAAAATTTGGAATGTGAATCTTTAATGTTTTCCTTTAGCTGGAAAAATCACAGAAGTGGAAAACAGGCATCCATGCTTATTAACAATTGAAATGACAGGATGTGATATCCTTTGTATATCTCAAAAGTCCATGTCTTCATGTAAGTACTTAGTTAGAAATAGGAAGAATTTTGCTGTAAATCAGACTGCTGGCTGATTCTAACAAAATAATGTCAATGAGTTCCCACCTTTTATTTAATTATAAGATCCTTTTTCCACAGGGAAATGATACATCAAATGCTTTCTGTAGTGGATTCAGGATTTGTCTTGGATGCAGGGGTTTTTTCCTTCAGTATCCTGTGAATTTACTAGCATAAAATATAATTCAGAGGAAGAAACTTTGCACCGAAATTATAAAGTCAGCATCATTCTGACATTTTTCAGTGAGAAAAGCACTTCTTAAAATAATCTAATGTGTCACTAGAAAGAGGACAAATACAAATAGGGCAAATACAAATAGCAACAAACCTGCTGATTTCAAAACTTGTGGCATCAAAAAATATTCTGAACATCGAAAACCAGAATTTGTCATTTTTACACAACAGTTACAAAATCCAGAAAACATACATTGCAACTGTATATAGTTATATATACACAACTAAAACACATCTGGAAGATTCCATAGAATAGAATAGAATAGAATAGAATAGAATAGAATAGAATAGAATAGAATAGAATAGAATAGAATTAACCTGGTTGGAAAAGACCTTTGAGATCATTGAGTCGAACCTCTCATCCTGCACTACCTAATCAACTAAACCATGTCACCGAGCACCTCATCCAATCTCTTCTTAAACACTTCCAGTGATGATGACTCCACCACCTCCCTGGGCAGCCCATTCCAATGGGGAATCACTCTCTCTGTTTAGAACTTCTTGCTAACACCCAGCCTAAACCTCCCCTGGTGCAGCTTGAGACTGTGTCCTCTTGTTCTGGTGCTGGTTGCCTGGGAGAAGAGACCAGTCCCCACCTGGCTACAACCTCCCTTCAGGTACTTGTAGACAGCAAGAAGGTCTCTTCTGCAAAGCCTCCTCTTCTCCTAGGCTAAGCAACCCCAGCTCCCTCAGCCTCTCCTCACAGGGCTTGTGCTCCAAACCCTCATCAGCTTTTTTGCCCAGAACTGGACACAGGACTCAAGGTGTGGCCTAACCAGTGCTGAGTACAGGGGCAGAATGACCTCCCTGCTCCTGCTGGCCACAGGCCAGGATGCCACTGGCTTTCTTGGCCACCTGAAGATATTGAAGAGGATGGGGCCCGACACTGATCCTTGGGGGACACCACTAGTGACTGGCTGCCAGCTGGATGTGGCACCATTCACTACCACTCTCTAGGCTCGGCCCTCCAGCCAGTTCCTAACCCAGTGCTGAGTGCTGTTGTCCAAGCCACGGGCTGACAGCTTGGCCAGGAGTTTGCTGTGGGGGACGGTGTCAAAGGCCTTGCTGAAGTCCAGGTAGACCACATCCACAGGCTTCCCCACATCCACCAGGTGGGTCACCTGATCATAGAAGGAAATCAGGTTGGTGAGGCAGGACCTGCCCTTCCTAAATCCATGCTGGCTGGGCCTGATCCCTTGGCCATCCTGCAAGTGCTGTGTGATTGCACTCAAGATGACCTGTTCCATAACCCTGCCTGGCACTGAGCTCAGGCTGACAGGTCTGTGACTCCCTGGCTCATCCAACCGGCCCTTCTTGGGGATGGGCATCACGTTGGCCAGCTTCCAGTCATCTGGGACCTCTCCAGTGAACCAGGACTGATGAAAAATGATGGAGAGTGGTTTGGCCAGCTCATCTGCCAGCTCTCTCAGCACCCTAGGATGGATCCCATCCAGTCCCATGGACTTGTAGGGATCTAAGCGGCTAAGAAGGTCTCCTACTACTTCCTCCTTCCCCACAGGGGAACTATACTGCTCCCTGACTCCATCTGCCAGCTCAGGAGTTCAGTTGTCTGGAAGACAACCTATCTTGCCATTATAAATTGAGGCAAAGAAGGTGTTAAGTACCTCTGCCTTTTCCTCTTCTTTAGTTACTATATTCTCCTCCATGTCCACTAAGGAGTGGAAGTTGTCCTTGCCCATCCTCTTGCTACTAATATATGTGTAGAAGGATTTTTTGTTGTCCTTCACAGCAGTGAAGGACACGTATCTTATTTTCCATTCACCTGTTATTTATTTCCAACAACATACTCACTCATGCTAGTGCATTCTGTCTTTATTCTTAAAAGAGGACGTAATTTTCAGCTGTTTAAGAGTATGATGCAAAATTCATCAAATTTCCAATCCCCATGTAGAAAATTACAGATGCAGGCACCTAATAAGTACATAAATACCCATGTCAAATTCTATCTGACATTAGTCTGACAATAGAGCTACTATTTTCACTGAATTTAGAACAAGCTGGAAATACAAAGTCTATAGCAGCCAAAAACATGGATAAGAGAACCAAATGATAGTTCCAGTAATTTAAATTTTCCGCATTGTGTATATAAAGCCTGAAAAGTATTTGAAAACCCTTAGGTTAAAGATAAGTAATCTTAGGACCAATAACAAAATCACTCTACTCCATGAGATTTGGCATGCTGACCAAAACCGCACAAGCTATATTTGTTTGAGTTCATTTTCCTTTGTTTTCTCTTGCTAGATGAAGTTCCTAAATATTATATATCACAATAACGTCAGAGAAATAGTGACTTGAGGATCATTCTTTACAAAAAAACCAAACAAATAAACAAAACCCCACAAACCACCAACCAACAACAACAGAAAAAAAAAGCTGATCTCTCAAAGATCTAAATAGGGAGTATTTTCCCCAAGCAAGTGAGGAAAGCCTTTGGGCTCACCCAAAGAAATCTTCCTCTTGCCTCAAGAAATGCTGAATGTAGTTTCCCACGCTGGCCTAAAGGGGCTGTGCCAGGGAAGCAAGAAGGTGGAGCTGTAAATGAGCAGGAGCAACCTGAGAGTGCCTTCAGCTAACAAGGTTTCAAGTGATTCTCACCGACCTTGTGGATGGATTAACCAGGTGCTGGCTGCCATTGCTCTGTGCTGCAAGTAGTTTTTCACATTCACCCAAAATTCTTCTGTCCATACTAGAGACATGGAGCTGAAGGAGGTCACCTGTGATCACTCAGGAGTGCACAATTTGGCCTTCCAGGTAAGTGTGGTTTACTTTGCTTTGTGGGGAAGAGGAAGGACTTAACAAACAGTGTTTGCTTCGGTCCCTGAAGAAGGGATCGGGGGACAAAAAAAGAAAGGCTTTTGTATAAAAAGCTGGGTCACAATTGACACATTCAGGAGCAGGTTCTGCTTATAGCCTTCATCTGCTGCCTGGTATACTGCTGTCTTTGAAAAGGCTCTGCTGCCTTTACCTGAGGATAGGTAATTAACAGTTCTGTTGAAGAGGAGGTCATCATTATGCAACAGGTATATATCTCATCAGGGCCATGTATATTGATAATATGGGGAAAACAGTAATGTAAACTCAGTGGGGCTAATGTCTTCCTGTCTTCTTCACAACGTAAGTGCAATTGTCTTGGTCTACTCCCAGGAAGAGCACAGATAACCAACCCAAAAGTTCTGCGTGATATGGGCATAATATTTATAGCCATTTAAAAATGTAGATTTTAAAAGCAGAAGCATGAAACAAACAAACAAACCTGTTACCCAGTTAGCTATTTTTTATCTCTCTACTTTCATCAGAATTAGATCAAGAACAAACAGAAATTTGAAAACCCACAGCCAGGCCTGTTCATTAGACTTGTCAGATAAGGTAGGTGGGAAAAGTGGCCCTAAAAGAGTGCTGTGTTAGCAGAGTTACTTGCACTTGCTCTCTGCAGTCTGTGGTCCTTATGCTGCCCCAGTGCTCAATTATCAGGAAGGATAGCATGTATTGGGTGTGAATATCAGCCACCACGACTTCAATAACACAAAAAGGTCTTTGTAGATGCTAAGCATGTCGAATATAATGCAACACCACTGATATTCAACCACTCTGTTTATGTATTCATTGGGCTATAGAGACAGACAAGCAATAAATTGATTTGATAATCTGCTGGTCAGGGAATACTTGTGGAATGTAAGGAGGTAGGTTCAAGTCCCTTCTTCAGTAATTAGTTAATAATTCATGCTAAGTGGCACACCTTCAAGACGAGACAGAGATAACGCTTAAAAACACAATATTCCAGTGGCTACAACATTCTCCCGGGTAATTTGAGCCTCCTCAACACATTTGTGCTTCAGAACCCGTAGACAAGCACTTTGAATTTGAGTCTCCCTCAGTTCAAGTGAATGAGATAGAAGAGGACTTCATCCTGGCTGTATTTCCGCACAAAATGTGTACCTAAGATAGTGCAATCAGATTGCACATTCTGTACCTACAAACTCATCAAGGAGAGAAGTCCCTTCCCAGCTGCAGACGTTCAGTGCTAAATGCTTTTGAATGACCTGAAATGCAAATCACCTCTCCCCTCAGTACAGTGCAGTGATTGGATCAATCCTCTGCTTACAAAGCCAGCTCACCTTGGCAGTATGCAGTGAACCCAAGTGTTTCCATTCCCGTCCGTTACAGAGTTTGCAAGAGCATGCAAATCCTCTCTGATCTAAATAACTCAAATGCCAAATCACAAAGACTGTCCAACAATGAAACCCGGGGCCTGAATGAGACTTTCTGAGTACTTTTATTTCCGTGAATACCATAAGGTGTGCACATTCACATTTGCAGTCTGTGTCTCACTCAATACACAAGTCACTATGTAGAAAATAAGACAAAGAAGGAAATAGGTAAACACACACATATAGAAAAATACATCACTTCGTGGATAGAAGCCCCTGAGAAGAAAATACCCTTTTTAAAAATATTTCATTCGATTTTTTCTCGCACAAAGGGTCAATGCTTTTCTTCCTCCAAGAGAGTGTCTTCTAGTATTAAGCAATCGGTATCTTCCTTAAACCACATAGAAGTGTTCCAGAAAAAGATTTATTTAAGACATTTTAAGTATCAGTGTGGGATTGTAGGTTTCTACAGATGTCCTTGAGTCATTTGATGATTAGCAAACAAAGACACAGGAGGAAAAAAAAAGAAAGGAAACTCGGGTTAAATTTGTTTTATAAAGCAAGTAAAAAAAAAACAACAAAACAAACAGCTGTCAGCATAATACAAGGCAGTTCAAGCCTGGCAGGTGGTGGATGAAGGATTTATTATGTTACAAACGACAGGTATTGTGCTTTCTCTTGTGGAGACTAATGGGATTAAAAGGTTGTAATATAGAGCAATCTGCTTTTTGACTAGTCATACAAAAGGTCAAAGGGGCCTAACTTTTTGAGCCCTTCTAAATTTCACATTGTCCATGTTAAATGTCTACCTGTCAATGTGATGCACTCTGTATCTACATCCACAATAATGTCATACATAGTGTGTGTTTTCTGCATTCAGTATGGTTTCTGATGGCACCAACTGGACAATCATGCTCACGGAATTTCCTGCTCAGAAACCCAACGCTAATAGTACCCCTAGCCCTGAAATTGGATTTAGCTAGCTTGTGTTTAGCTATTATTTAAGAGGCAAAGGTTTTTACCTACTCAGTTGCGATGATTCTGATGATGATGATAATATCAAACAACAACTCACGCTTATTCCTCATGGAATAATAACACCCGTCTCATAAAAAGGAACCGCACCTGCGATGAAAAAACTCTTTTAAAAGGAGGTAAACATTTTTAAAAGGAGGTAAACATTTTTAAAAGGGAGGCTGGGGGGTGGGGGCAGTTTAAAAGGGAAGAGAACTGCTAATAAACACTAATTATTTGCTGGTCTCCTCTTGCCAGTGTTAATGATGCGCTAAGTGATCCGTACCTGTCTCTGGAGCAAAACACTGTACTCTTAAGCTGCAATAACATAGTCAGCTTTTGTACTCCATTTTAATCAAACAAGCTTATAGTACATTTTAAAAATGCTGTGTATTTCTGTATTTATTGCCATTCTCCACAGCTTCTAGATAATCTTGTCGGGTTGGTTAATTAAGACTACAGGGACTATTAAGAATTTGTATTTCTTGGTGATTGTTGTTGTACTTTCCCTTGGGAATTATGAAGACAGAACTCTTCTCTATAATTCCATCAGATCCAGACAGGAAATTATGCAGCCCCTTTCCACGTTTTTAAAACTTCCTTTTCAAAGCCAGTTGTTTTTTTTTTTTTTTTTTTGTTTTTGTTTTAATAAATCTTAATTGTCTCTATAGATACTGCTTCATCAGGAAATAGTGAAATACAGCTATACCTTAAGGCCCTTTTCTTCTCAGGCTAAGTAAATATTCCTTGTGAAAACTATTTTTAGGGTTCTCATCCTTAACATCCTCATTGTGTTCCTACTTGCCATTCACAGGTATTTTGAATGCCATAGTTGCAGGGGTCACTTGCACCTTGTTATCTTCTGAGGAATGTGTCCTCTCCCCCTCTCCCCCTCTCCCCCTCTCCCCCTCTCCCCCTCTCCCCCTCTCCCCCTCTCCCCCCTCTCCCCCTCTCCCCCTCTCCCCCTCTCCCCCTCTCCCCCTCTCCCCCTCTCCCCCTCTCCCCCTCTCCCCCTCTCCCCCTCTCCCCCTCTCCCCCTCTCCCCCTCTCCCCCTCTCTCCCTCCCCATCATTTTTTTCTTTATGGACACATTCTATCTCTCTATTTTTTTAACTTCTTTATCCTGCATTTCAGGATACTATACAGCTATCCTACTCAAGACTGAAAATTTCAGCTTTTAGTGAAAACACTAATATATTCACTCAGAGGTGGTTGAACCTAATTTGCAACCCATTATGAAACCCCCATGAACATTCAGCCAGCTGAATTTAAATCCAGCAGTAATTGTTTCTTAACTGCTGTCTCTACAGCTCATTTACCATACACACTAACAATGAATATCTATCCCTCTTGCCCTCTACACTGAATTTTATCATTTGACAGGAATTATTGAATGCTATGGTTATTGACAGAAAAAGAGAAAAAAATCCTCAATATTTAAACCAGATTTGTAATCCTTCAGAATCATGACGGTCTGGCTAGCAGAAGGTAGTACATGAGGGAAACTTAAATCAGTGCTTGTCAGTTGAAGTGAATATTAAAAGCATTGCAAAATTTTGAACTGTAGATCAAATGGTTTCATTTCAGTTGACTTAATACAATCTGAAATTCATTCAAATCCACCTTTAAACAAGAAACAATTTAAGCAGCCGCCTGGATGCTGAGGTAGTCAGTCCGTTTCCATTGCTAACTGGCAGTAACAGAAAACCAACTACTCTAGAGAGTGTGCGGCTGTTAAAAACACAGCCGATAGAAGTTACGCCCTTTGCAAAACTAATCCTCCTGGGAAAGGCAGGGAGGAGGTGAGAGCGAAGGTCAAAGAATACATATACTAAAAGACTTGGCAGATTAACTGCTCATCTAGAGGGCACAAAACAAACACTGAAAGAGCTTCACTTACAAGATAGCTCCATGCTCTTGCTGTTTAATCAAATATTTTGCAAGCAAAAGTTTCTTTTGCAATGAAAACATATTCAGGGAGATAGAAAAAGGTAATGAGAAAATGAGGTAGAAGCTTTTCTGTCCATGCTGGGTAGGTAGCAATTTGCAACTGCAGGAGATAAGCACAAGCAGATTGGCATTTTGGTGAAGAGTTCCTTTCTTCATGGTGTATGCTTAAATAATGTGCATTTTCACCAAGCCAAATAAGAAAAAATAAAGGGGGGGGACACAAGATGTAGTGGTTGTACTTGAAGAATCAGCTGTGAAGCATAAGAAACTTACACTGCTTTATGACACTCAGACTGTTTTAGTCAACAGAAGTAGTCTCTTACTGAAGTAAACTTGTTATTGACAGTAATTAACCAGTTTCTACAGATTTTGAAGTATATCAGGAATGTAGTATGTACACATGATGAAATTAATGCTTTTTATGCTTGTGAAAAAAAAATAACCCAAATCTATCATTCTACTGTGTGGGCTATTTAGAATTCCAGCAGTCATGTGACGATCTATTTTTCAGTTACATTACTCATACACTCAGATATTTTAATTACTGCATAAATTAACTTCAATGTAATTATTGGAGTTGAGCAGTGGGTTGGATAAAGTGACTTCTAGAGGTTTCTTCCAACACAATTTATTCTGTGCTTCTATTGCTTGTAGACAACATGTTCACTGGTGAACATCCTAAGAAATCTCTGTTTCTTCCTCAGTATCAAACACACTGATCTTCAAGGAAACTGTCCCCAGGGGCATCCGTGTGTCTGTTACACAACTGTATCACTCCAATTGTATCGCTCCAACTTCATTATGTTATCTTGTATAGTATTTTTTTAACTTATTATAGCCTAGAGGTACAGTTAAGCACTGCTTCTTATGGTGTTGGTTTGTTTTCTCACTGTGTGGAGCATTCAGTAGAATCTTTCATTGTTGACTTCCGGGGCAGCAACTGCAGACTCCTAAGACACCTACAGAATTTTTAAAATAAAATAAACAAACAAACAAATGAAAAACACCACCACAAACACCTGGGAAAGGCCCAAAGAGGCCATTTTGCCCTTGGTGGGAGAAGGGCTGGATCTTTGTGTACTTTAAACAGTCGTGAAGCAAAGGTCAGCACTGGGAAGTCATGCAATTTTGGGCCAAGAAAACAGCGTGTAGTTGAGTGCCATCCATGGCAAATCCAGCTTTGTGTAGTAGTGCAGCACCTTGAACACCCAAGGTCTGTACACTGAGTTTTGGACTCCCCATAGTAGCAAAGTAAAACACAGAAACACAGCCATCAGAGTATAAACCAGTTCTTATCACATACAAGACAGGGTTTAGATTTTGATTTGATACAATTTCTGGTCTTATCATGACCCAGAACAACAGAGAAAGTGAGAATGTTCTTTGAGCCAGAGAATCAAGAATTCACAAACTAAGAACACTATGCATACTAACCAGGCATGGGGGTTTTGTGTATTCTGAGTTCGGTGGTGGGTTTTTGTTTGCTTGGGTTTTAATGACTTTATTTAAATTCACAAACCATGCATTCAATGTCGGCAATTGCCTGCGATAATACACCCAAGACAGATATTTGAACAAAACTTGAAACAGGTTGTGAGTTTTAAATCAGTTAGGGAAGCAAGTTTTGTCCTCAGAAAAATGTACATTGAGTAGAAAACACAGACAATTTACAGGATGTAGGATTCAGAACACTGTCTTCTAACATCACAATAGTTTCAATACAAGAAACAAAAGAGCAACGGTGATCACAGGGAATCGTGTAGAATAGTGTAGACAAGGAGTTGATAGAGAAGTGTTTTCTCCTAAAAAATTTTGAAAAAGGGAAGCTGGAAACATTTGGTTTAGTGGTACAATCTTTCAGTCAGGCAAGGCATACATATTACCTGCTCATCCCTAACAGAGGAAATTTCAGACAAAGACCAGAAGCAACAGTTCTGACATACAACAGACCAGAGAAAAAAGGCAAATACAATACAGATGACTTCGTAATAAACACATTCATTTTGACTGCACAGTTACATAAGTCTATGTACTGAATAGCTATGAAGACACAAGAGTCAGCTTTAAAACAAACCATAAACATTTTGCTATTGTGATGTATTCATAGTTTCACATCCACACTCCCAAAATGATCTGCTACTCTAAGAGTTCTATTAAAAGCTTCTGGTACTTGCGTGTGTTGTAATGAGACCTACTTGCCAAGTTTGATGGTACCTGATGCAGCATGTAAGAAATAGAGGTTTCTTGATGCTGTGGATAATCTTTTCTATTTTCCAGTGGGCTTTGGATATCATCAGAATCAGCAGATGCATGCTAATAAAGAAAAGCCTCTGCTCTGATAGTTGAATGATTCCAGACTTACAGTGGTAGGAGAGGATCTTGGATTGTTCTGTTACACACTCCTGGGAAGAAAACAGGGATCTGAGATGCTAGGAGAGGAAGGTGATAGACGGTGTCTATGCTTTCCTCCCAGAAATAGCTAGGGACACACACACACAAAAATTTAACAAAAATATCAAAACAGGACTTTCAGAATGGATTTAGACTGTTGGAAAATGTATAAAAAGTACTGTCAGTCAATGTAAGCTTGATTTTCATCAAAGAAACCAATTTTTTCATTGAAAAGTTTCAGCCGAAAATGATCACTCTCTGTTTTGTAAGAGAGTAGTAGAGATACATATAACCACACTGACACTTTCTTGGAAGCACTGTGAGTGGACCAGAAGAGGGTTTTTTTCGGAGGCTCTGCAGAGTGTGAACTTTGCTGTGCCCCTGCTAGCAGAAGTCCACAGGTTCCACACGTCCCATAGGTTAGCTTCAGCAAAGGCCAGTGCTCCTAAAGAGCCACATCTGATACCATGTCTGGCCACGGAGAAAAAAAAAAAAAAAAAAAAAAAAAAAAAAAAAAAAAAAGGAGTTCTCCTTTTCCTTCTATGTCTGTACAGAGTTAGACACAAAGTGGTCTTGGAATTCAGATTTCTTAACACTTATTATTTTAGATGTAGGAAAGAATTTGTGACAATAAAAAGCAACATAGTAACATACTGAGCATATTTAAATATTTAGACACGGTGAAAAGATGTAGGTTGATGGATTTTATATTGAAATAATCAAAAAGGGAAAAAGAGTTTAAGTTCTTAAGACAAACTGTATATTCACAAATTCAAATAGCCAGGCTGTGGGTGATTCCCACTGAACTCCTGGTCCAAGGAGAATGATGTGGCAGAAGAAAACAGTGGTGGGAGCACGGTCTGGCCTGTGCAGCACATGAAGTGGAAGGATGAGGGTGGAGGCAGGAGGTGTCGGACATGGACTTTGAGTTGTAACCAGGAGAGAGGACGCTGTGCCATGGGGAGCGCAGCCCCCTGCAAACATGAAAATATAGCTCTTCAACCCAGATTGCTGGACTCTCCTGATTTATAATGCAGGTGCAAAAATCTGTGAGAAGTACTTGCATGCAATGTGCTCCAAACTTAAGCCCAGGAATAAATGATATTTCAATACTATCACCACTTGGTGTCCCTCAGGTAAGATGCCCACCTCCTGCATTCACTGAGTATAGTGCTACCAGTTTCCAAAAATAATTGAGCTTAGCAGGTGGCAGCATCTAAATTTTCCAGGTTTGTTTTATCTCATAGTTAAAGGCCAGAGAGTGTGAACAATTGAGTTTAGTGAAGACGTAGCCATAAGTTATAGTGCAGCTTCACAGAGACACGCAGCTCTCATTCCAGCCCCCTCAAAAACTGCGATCAAGAGGTCTGAGAGATTCCCTACTCATGTCAAGCCAAGGTTTCTCCTAGTAGCATGAATAGTGGCTTCTACACGCGTACTCCTCTGTGCCATTTTAATTGCTGGCTGTGTGTTAATGACAGAGCCAATTAATGTGTGTTAATTTTGCTTTTGAGCTGGTTCATTTAGGAACTAAATGAGGGTCTTCCAGGACTTTTGGTGATGCATGCAGTAGGACAACCAGACAGAAGGGAGGCGCCAGCGTGAGGTCGAGAATCGGCCTTGTGTCACATGGCAGTGTGAGGAATGCGGATAGCGCAAACAGCGACAGGAGAATAAAAACTTACTTGCAGTCTGCCACCTCTCCAAGTAGGCAGAGCGAAATGGCATCTAGAGAGAGGGTAGGACATGATCATCAACTCAGGTAAACACTCTCTGCCTTTGCTGTGGTCCCAGCCTAAAGGTAAGCAGTGAGGCCACCCTAGCACAGTGTTAGAATGCAGAGGTGAGAGCACAGCACAAGGACCAGATGCCGTTAAGCTGCTGCCGTTGAGCCCAACGGTTTCCTGCCCCGGGTTACTGGCCCTTCTGCAGTCTGTGGGACGGGCTCACTCTTCTCTGCCCCTCCAGACTAGGTTGGGGAAGTAATGCAGGGTGGGCATGGCAGCCCCCACAGGTATGCCAAGCAGCTTGGCGGAGGGGCAGAGCTCCCGGCCACTTCAAGAACAGGCCTCAGACACGATGGAGGTTAGGCTATGATTGATTGTTCAAAAACTTTATGCAGCCAGGCTTGTGTGGGTTGAGGGTGCAAAAAGATGTGTTCCTGATTAAAGTGTGCTGTCTGGGTAAAAAAACTGGCTGAATGGCCAGGCCACACCAGGCCAGTTGTGGCAAATGAAGATGAATTCAGTAGTGGGCCAGTTACAGATGGTGTTCTCTAGGGCTCACTATTAGGGCTAATTCTGTTTAGTATCTTAAGCCATTACATGGACAAAGGGATTTACTGTACCCTCTGGAGTTTGTG
>JAWKAJ010000419.1:0-14778 GCA_033816785.1 Picus viridis
AGAGTTTTTCCAGGCTGGCGATGTATTGTCTCAGAAGAGTTATCATTTGTGAGGGTGCCTATTGAGGGAGAAGGAAAGGCTTTTAATTATGTCTGAAAAGGATTATCCCCATCTCTACAGAAGGGCTCTTGACATTTTTTGAAGACCAGGCATCTTCTGTTCCATTGGAAATGGAGTGTGTGACTTTCCTAGGTAGTAAAATAACCCATGCTGCTCACAGTAAGGCCCTCAAAGCTTTCTGTTTAGCAGGATCCTATAAAATACAGATCAATAGCTTCAATTTGATTCTCACCAGTCCATCTGTAAAAACAGTTATCATTCATATGCATATGTCTGCTGTCAACACAATCGCTCTCTCTGGTCCAAACAATTTGTTGTTTGTTCTTATTTGTTAAGAAATAAACCTTCTGAACATTCAGATAATCTCAAAAAAAAACCCCAAACCAACTCACTCCTCTGAAAACAACCCTGTGCTTCATAATACTTTTGCATCTTCTATGTATTAGAGAAGTTATCACACAGACACAAAATTGTTCTTTCTTTTTCTCTACAAAACAAAAAACAAACAAACAAAGCCACCAAAAACTATCAAACAAAACGCCTCATGGAGTAACTCTGAGTGACTGCCTCACTAATAGCAACTTTAAACTGAACAGCAGATAGATTTTAACACAGAAGTACCAGTGTACTTCTCCTGGATTGTAAGAGCACTCTTTGCCGTGCTGGAGATAACTCTGGAACACTGTAAGGTGCTTAAGGAGAAAATAACATAGAAAGAATTATGGAAGTCCTGATTTGCAGGGAAACATTACATGAATTACATACAGACAAGTAAATGATGACTAAAAGTAAAGATGATAATAATCTTCAGGTGTTTGATGGGAGGCAAACAGAGCAAGAGGTTTCCTCAGGATCATCCAAAGGGCAAAGTAGCAGCAGTGCTAGATCGACAAGATAAATTAATAGGTTTTCTCTACCTCTGATGGCTATGATTCTATTATGTTAAAACAAAGGAAAAGCTACAGAGAAACAAATACTGAACTCATTTCTAATCTAGACCTTTGCTGACAGATTAAATAGTAGAGTAGATTTTAATTTCTTCTTTTGTAGTCAAATGTTAATTAAAGCCCTTGCAGCTGTCTGTATATCCTTCTGAGTTGGCTGATGAGCACATTAACAATGTGAGCTGATTCAAGACTAGAACAAAACTTTCTTATGAAGGATAATGACATATTTGAAGCACAGACTAGTCCCAGTGAAATACAAAACCCACTAGTATGCAGTGCTGCATATTTTACACCATATGTACATGGCTTTGATTCACTGACAGGCTTCAAATAATGCATGAATCTCAACTCCTCCACCACTGCAGCTATCAAGCATAAAAAAACCCAAAACCAAAACCAGAAATTGCAAGCTGATAGGTAAGTTTTTCCATCTTTTCTAGGAGTCACAGGAAATATTCGAGCCACCTGACACTTCTGAGCATTCCTCATGCATCTGTAAAAAAGGAAACACTTCTTCTCTTGTTGTGTTGCTGTTGGTAAACCCTAAGACTGTCCTAAGCTGAGTACTACAGATGTGCATAAAGTTATGCCACCATTTCAGTTCCCAGGCACTTTGACATTTTCCTCAACCTTTACCAAGTAATAAACTGAAGATGGAGGTCTCTGTCCCACTACATTCTTCTAGAAGTCTCTTGGAAGCAGTTTTTTTCACAGACAATTTTGTTTCAATTACACTAGAAATGAGAATTCAAAACAAACCAATCAAACCAGCTGAATTCTCAGAGACAAATGATTAAAGTACTAAAAATAGATTTAAAATTCGACTTTGGGTTTCTTCTTTTATATTAAATTATCTGAAATCACTTCTTAAACATATAATCCACCCACATAAATTCTAGGACCAGTACTGAGACACATGACTTTCCACTGAAGTGAATGAAACTTCATGCCTAAGTGCTCTGTTTGCTTTAAGAATTGCAACTTTTATTTCAAACCCTAGCAAAGTATTTACATAATAGACTGCACAACAACTGCAGATTCAGAGTAGGTAATCTCTCTAACATTTGGGGTACAACTTTTAGAACACCTCCCAATATGTGCTCATAAATAGCTGTGAATACAAAATAGGTCAAGTAGAACTGACACCACCTTCAACTCAATGGAATATATATCCAGTTACCTTCATTCCCACTTCCAGTATATTTTCCCAGCGGTTAGTTTTGTGGATCCTGACTAAAAATACTCTTCAAATGATGAATACTGCAGAATTTTCAGTATTTTCTGTAAATCTGATGGTTTGTGCTTTTGAAATAATGAAATCAGACATCTGGTCTGAAAATGGTCCTGTAGTAGAAGGAGAATGAAATACATGATCTAATAAGTCCTATGGCTCTTACTTATGATCTAATTGCCAGTCAAATATAAATTCTTCTTTAAAAGCAAATCTGACTTTTTCACTGCATAAAAGAATTACTTGAAATGTTGCTCTCCAAGAGGAGAGTAGCTGCTGATTCAGTCTCTGCTTAAGTGCTGTTCTTGCGATAACTACATAAAGCATTCCTGTTCAAAGGTCCTGTTATTGTCAAGGAGATGAATTATAAAACAACATTGTGTTGTGCAATCTGCAGATTATTGACAAAGATGTCAGGAGCAAAAGAACTGGGAGTCTCTCTGCTTGTCATGGGATAAATAAGAGGATCTTCAGAGCTCTTAGCTTTATTAAATTTGTTTAGATACAAGCTGACTGTGAGCATTGATTTGATGTGAGTCTGGCTATGAATTTTTACCTAGGTACATACACAGTGGGAGCAACAGACAGCTCTAAAGTGAGTACAAGGCCTCAATTCATCAGGGAAGCTGCAGAGATCCTGGAAGTCCAGCTGCACAATCATGCTGGATCAAGGGCATATGAGTCTGATCCTTCAATAAATGTGTTTTCTCCTCACAGTCCAGCAACAAAATATTGCTTGATTTCTTTTTGCATGTGGTAACATCAAGTTAGTTCATATCTGTAAGCTCCATCCATAGCCTCTCATTAACAAAAGCTGTTTCTCACTCAAATCCTCACAAACATAGAAAAATCTAGTCTGCTGAGTAGTGGAATCTCAGAATACTATCTATTCTGCTGGTTAAGAGCATGGCAATTAACACGGCAGCTCTTCAATGCTCTGGTTTCTGCTACAACGCCATGTCTGCCCCTCATCCATATGCCACCTAGCCAGTCTGCCACTTCCCTGAAGACATGGTCTTTGCCTTCATATCTGTTAAAACAATACCAGCTCACTGAAGGTGTATTACAAACCAGGTGTAGTAAAAGTGAATGTCCAAGAAAAAATCCCACATGATCCTACACTTTCATTCCACATTATTGTGATCAAACCTAGGCCTGAAATCTCTTCCTGCCTTCAGGCAGAAATACCTTTGAGAGTCATATTACTGGAAGCTCAAACCCAGTGTGGGTTCCCGAGGCAAGTGAAAGTCAACATCAAAATCAGTGGGAATAAATGCTAGTAACAAGTGATAGGATAAGACAAAATGGGATGAAATTGCACCAGGGAATGTTTAGATTGGATAGTAGAAAAAACTACTTTACTGAAAGGGTTATCAAACACTGGAATAGGCTCCCCAAAGAGGTACTAGAATCACTGTCCCCTGGAGGCGTTTACAGGGCACATGGATGTGGTGCTATGGGACGCGGATTAGCAGCAGACTTGGTAGAGTTAGGTAACTGTTGGACTGAATGATCTTAAAGGTCTTCTCCAACCGGGATGATTCCATGATTCTGTGATGGTGGCTGAGGGAGAAGATCAAATGCTAAAAGATGATCCAACATCTTTTGCCCAGAGACTTTTAGTAAGAGAGGAAGCTCCCCCTCATTCCTCTGTCAGCTGAGCTTATTAAGTGTTTCTGCGGGCTACCTCTGACAGCGCTGCTGCGACGATGAATGGCACTCAGTGCAGAAGATGAGAAACAAGGTAACTAAGGGTGGGATTTATCTCATATTCCAGCCATCTAAAAGTTATATATCTAATCTTAACCAGTCATCTAGTCTGCCTTCATAAGTACAGGCAACTGTCATGTTGATTCAAATCTTTGGTCCTATCTCCAAGAGGATCTTCACTGCAAGCCAAGGCATTTCAGGCTAAAAATCCATCACATTGCAATTTTCACTGAGTATCAAGCAGGATGGGATTTGGTCTGAAATCTCTGGAATAAGAAATTGCTTCCTTAGCCCTTTGAGTCACATAGGCACCATGTATAATATCAACTGTCACATTTTGACAGTTCATAACCCATGCAAGACAGTTCAAAATTTTTTCCCCCTGCTCTGTATGCTGTTCCAGCAATTAAAAAATGGAGCATTCTCTGAAGATTTTTGCTGGTAATGGCACTTTGAACATAAAAGACCTCCTTCTTCTTTGTCAAAATTCCTTGTCTTTTGGCTCACTATAACACTGCAAAAAGAACAAGGTATTTAGGAGGAGTTTGGTGTTGATTTTTGACTGGTGTTTCTCCTTGAAAACTGTTTTCCTTCAGCTAGCTCTCTAGCTAATTTTGTTTACTTTTCAATTCCCAGTGACAGTAAGAAATCTGTAATGTTTTTATCTTCCAAATATTCTTCACAAAATGCCCCAAGGTCTTTATGGTGCAGATAAGTCTGTTCTTCTGTTTTGTTATTTTTTTCAGACAGAGTTATTCCAAACTAAGAATTTAAACTTTTTTTTTTTTTTTTTTGATCCCCTACAATGTAAGTGTAAGCCAAAGGGAAAAGAATTTATAATTCTTCCTTACTGGGGAAAACTGTCGTGATATGAAAGCTAAAATAGGGTGCTGAGAGAGCTGCCAGATGAGCTCCAAGCCACTCTCCATCATTTACCACCAGTCCTGACTCACTGGAGAGGTCCCAGAACACTGGAAGCTGCCAACGTGGTGCCCATCCACAAGCAGGGCCGGTTGGATGAGCCAGGGAATGATAGGCCTGTCAGCCTGACCTCAGTGCCAGGCAAGATCATGGAACGGGTCATCTTGAGTGCAGTCACACAGCACTTACAGGATGGCCAAGAGATCAGGCCCAGCCAGCATGGATTTAGGAAGGGCAGGTCCTGCCTGACCAACCTGATCTCCTTCTATGATCAGGTGACTGCCTGGTGGATGTGGGGCAGGCTGTGGATGTATTCTGCCTGGGCTTCAGCAAGGCCTTTGACACCGTCCCCACAGCAAACTCCTGGCCAAGCTGTCAGCCCCTGGCTTGGACAGCAGCACTCTGAGCTCGGTTAGGAACTGGCTGGAGGCTGAGCCCAGAGAGCAGTGGTGAATGGTGCCACCTCCAGATGGCAGACAGGCACTAGTGGTGTGCCCCAAGGATCAGTGCTGGGCCCCATGCTCTTCAACATCTTTATTGATGATCTGGAGGAGGGCATTGAGTCCATCATCAGTAAATTTGCAGATGACACCATGCTGGGGGCAGGAGTTGATCTGTTAGAGAGTAGGAGAGCTCTGCAGAGGGACCTTGACAGGCTGGACAGATGGGCAGAGTCCAAGGGCAGGAGATTGAACACATCCAAGTGCCGGGTTCTGCACATTGGCCACAGCAACCCCAGGCAGTGCGACAGGCTGGGGTCAGAGTGGCTGGAGAGTGGCCAGGCAGAGAGGGACCTGGGGGTCCTGGTTGATGGCAGGCTGACCATGAGCCTGCAGTGTGCCCAGGTGGCCAAGAAGGCCAATGGCATCCTGGCCTGCATCAGGAACAGTGTGGCCTGCAGAAGCAGGGAGATCATTGTGCCCTGTGCTCAGCACTGGTCAGGCACACCTTGAGTCCTGTGTCCAGTTTTGGGCCCCTCAGTTTAGGAAAGATGTTGAGTTGCTGGAAGGTGTCCAGAGAAGGGCAACAAAGCTGGGGAGGGGTCTGGAGCACAGCCCTATGAGGAGAGGCTGAGGGAGCTGGGGTTGCTTAGCCTGGAGAAGAGGAGGCTCAGGGGAGACCTTATGGCTGTTTACTACTCCCTGTAGGGAGGTTGCAGCCAGGTGGGGGTTGGTCTCTTCTCCCAGGCAACCAGCACCAGAACAAGAGGACACATTCTCAAGCTATGCCAGGGGAGGTTTAGGCTGGATGTTAGGAGAAGGTGTCCAGAAGGTGTCCAGAGAAGGGCAAGAAAGCTGTGGAGGGGTCTGGAGCACAGCCCCATGAGAAGAGGCTGAGGGAGCTGGGGTTGCTTAGCCTGGAGAAGAGGAGGCTCCGGGGGAGACCTTCTTGCTCTCTTCAACTACAACACAGTCTAAAGATGCACCAGGGGAAGTTCCGGCTGGAGGTGAGGAGAAAGTTCTTCACAGACAGAGTTGTTGGCCATTGCAATGTGCTGCCCAGGGAGGTGGTGGAGTCACCATCCCTGGAGGTGTTCAAAAAGGATTGGAGGTGGCACTTGGAGCCATGGTTTAGCAGTCATGAGGTGTTGGGTGACAGGTTGGACTTGGCGATCCTTGAGGTCTCTTCCAACCTTGTTGATTCTATGAATCAAAACCTACATGATCCACTACATATAATTTTACTGCCCACTTTTAAATATTCTGACAATTTTCCAACACAATCAATTTGCAAAATAGTGGATCATGAAAACAAAGCTATGTGAATGTTATCAACTGATAAGAAAAGTGAATTAAGAGATCTATAGCTCAAGTTTGGGAAAGTCATTCAGTGTCTCTGAATCCTGCCAGTGTTTCACAGACGGATGCTGAAGAACTCAGGCTGGACCAGTGCCTACTTCCTAGCATTAGCAGCACTGAGTCACTGACGTTGGGAATGATGAAGATCTACCAGAGACAGATGGAAACACAGAACACTAATAAATCATAATACAGAGATGCTCAGATTTTAAGGATAGGGATCATGTTTCACTGGTATCTTTTTATCAAGCCAAGTGATTTGTATGCGAACACATGTTGGCCCTCAGTCTCGATTTGTAATGGCTACGAGGTGGAGCATCTGCACTGTGGTAACCACAGTCATGTCTTCCTTGTTACTTTGGGTTTGCTTAGTGTTCTTTCCAAACTGTTCTTTGATTTCTTCTCCCAGGTTCATGTGTTTGAGTCTGGAGCTGAATCTCAGTCCTTCTCTTCACACTGGGGAGCCTTCTGCATTCCATCAGCATGATAACATCCCTCATTTTCTACGTAAATGATGGCTGCTGTCTGTGATTACTCTATCACAAAATTTTTTACTTGCCTTCAATATAATTCTCAACCACTCCAGCACCATCTCCCATGCCATTTTTTATATGCCAATATGGGTTCCTCTAATCATCCACAGAGATGCATCACCATTTGCCTCCCAATTCTCCTTTTCTGTAGTACCTACAAACACTTTCAGTCACATCAGTATCCCTATCAAACTGTCTTTCATTCATCTTTACTCCCATCTTTTATTCTGTAATTACATTACAGAGGATTTTGATACTTGATCAGACCTTGTTATTGCAGACTAATGATGATAATAAAACACACAGGGCACACATGCAAGTGTTTGTGCTTTACAAGTCTTTCCTGTATCTGAAGTGCTTTGCTCACTGTGCTCACAAACTAGGTTGGGTTTGTAAAGTAGCTATGAAAGCTGGAAACCAAGTCAGCACAACCTTCCTGGAAGGCCAAGTAACTGGGACACCAGTGACTCAAACCTGTAAGAGGTGACCAGTGCAGCTGTGGAACAGGCACCCAGGGGTGTAGCCTAGCCACTGGTAAAGAAATTCCAAGAACAACAGCCTGGGGCTTCCATTGCAAAAACTGCACAGCACCTCTAAGTTGCAGTGTTAGCAGCAGTATAGTTCTTGCAAGATAAAACACATTACTAGAGAGTTTCATTCTCTCTTAATTTTCCTTTTGTAATAAGCAACTGAAAGTAAATTTTTAGGAGGAAAATGCTAATTTGGTTAAGGGAGTGAGGTTAATAAACTCCTCCCCTTGAGAAAATATCCTGTGATTTTTATTAGCCATTAAAACTGCAAAGGATCTCAGTTCTTTGAGGTCTAACTCAAAGGGCTTGTTCCGTCTGTAGTAAATGGCCAAGCGCTCATCAGATTTGCATTACCTTCATAATAGTATCATAGTATCAGTCAGGGTTGGAAGGGACCACAAGGATCATCTAGTTCCAACCCCCCTGCCATGGGCAGGAACACCCCACACTAGATCAGGCTGGCCACAGCCTCATCCAGCCTGGTCTTAAACACCTCCAGGGATGGGGCCTCAACCACCTCCCTGTAAAACCCATTCCAGGGCTTCACCACTCTCATGGGGAAGAACTTCCTCCTCACCTCCAGCCTGAATCTCCCCACCTCCAGCTTCATTCCATTCCCCCTAGTCCCATCACTACCTGAGATCCTGAGAAGTCCCTCCCCAGCCTTCCTGTAGGCCCCCTTCAGATACTGGAAGGCCACAATGAGGTCACCTGGGAGCCTTCTCTTCTCCAGACTGAACAGCCCCAACTCCTTCAGTCTGTCCTCACAGGAGAGGTGCTCCAGCCCTCTGATCATCCTCGTGGCCCTTCTCTGCACACCTTCCAGCACTTCCACATCCCTCTTGTACTAGGGGCTCCAGAACTGGACGCAGTACTCCAGGTGGGGTCTCAGCCGGGCTGAGTAGAGGGGGAGAATCACCTCCCTTGACCTGCTGGCCACACTTCTGATGCAGCCCAGGATCTGATTGGCTTTCTGGGCTGCAAGTGCACATTGAGAGCTCCTGTTGAGCTTCTTGTCCACCAGCACCCCCAAGTCTCTCTCCTCAGGGCTGCTCTCCAGCCAGTCATTGCCCAGCCTGGATTTGTGCCTGGGATTGCCTCGACCCAGATGCAGGACCCTGCACTTGGTCTTGTTGAAGCTCATGAGTTTGGCTTGTGCCCACCTCTCCAGCCTGTCCAGGTCCCTCTGGATGGATCCCTTCCCTCCAGCGTGTCTGCTGCACCACACAGCTTGGTGTCATCAGCAAACTTGCTGAGGGTGCACTCGATGCCACTGCCCATGGCACCCACAAAGATGTTGAACATCTTTGATTTTGCTCGCATTTGAAATCATGGCTAGACTGATCTCAGGCATACAGCTTAAGCCACTAGGCATTGCCTGTTGTCTCTGTTGTTCATCTGACTTGGTAGCTTCCTGAGGTCTCGAATTCATCTTTGAGGAAAACGCAAGCTTCTCCTGGCAGTGCGTGAGCCATCGTGACTTACCTACGTGACATTTAAATGGGCTATAGAAGGACTGCTCTAAATGCCTGACTTATAACCCAGCTAAAGTTTGATCCATCACATTATATTTCAATGTAATTTTCACATGTGTGGTTTAGTTATTTACATGTTGCCATCTGTCTCCTTTGGAAGGTTTCAGGTATTGAAAAGGAGCCAATCTTTAGCCCAAGGTTAACATAAACAGCAGACAAAGATGTTCCTAGCACCTGCCTGGAAGCAGTTTACTGACATGCCCTTTTCCATTTTATATGCTCTCAGAAAAATTAGCCTAAGACACTACTGGCACAACAAATGGCCAAATTCAGCTTTTTTAGAAAAAACTAACTGTCATATGCTACTTTAAACTGATCAAAAGAAATCAACTGCACTGAAGAGGTGCAAAGGACAGAAGTGTCTAGACTCCACTAAAACGGCTGATAGAATATGAAAAACACACTGGTTTTAAGAGGAAAAGTAAAGTGTAACTCTCTTTTCAAGTCTAATATAATTCTTTTCCTAAGATGATGTTATTAGTGAGCAAATGGCACTTGAGCCACAGGGCTCTAGCCTGCTGCCTGCTCTGCCTCCCTTTACATCTTTGTGTCAGGTTTCATGAGGTGGCGGAGAAGCACCTTAGACTTTTCTTTCATGAACAGAGCTGTTACTGAACATGTCAGAGGCTCTGCAGAGCAGCAACAAATGTGTTGCAAATCAGTGATAAGGGTCCCATACACATCGTACTGCATTTCCTTGTCTCTTCAGCATGCTGTACTTCTCCAGGTCAACCTCTGAGGCAGCTACTGGGGTGGGCCAGTGCTTCCAGAGCACGTGCTTTCTGAGCTCATCACAGCAGTGATCATTTCAGCAGAGATGAGCAATTAATCCTATCTGAGACCAGAAGAATCCGAAAGGGGGACAAGGAAATCTCCCCACTGTCATCCCACAAATGATGCACTTCTGCCCCCAGTGCTGCTTCCCTTTCCCAAGAACGCAACATGACTGTCTCTCCCACATGCTGCAAAGCCTCCCTCTGGCAAAGGATCTCTAATCAGTGCTGCTCAGCAAATTATGACAGTCATTTATGTTAACTTCATGAGTTACACAACTGACATGCTCATGCAGATGTTGCTTGCAGAATATTGGAGATGCCAGCCAGACACTTGGCACCAAGACCAAATCTGGGAGATGTGGAGCTTTCTAGGCTCATTCCTAATATTAATTAGTTTCATATTTAATAAGCAAATTGACATGACACATCAGAGAGACTGGTCAGTCAGCTAGTACGGAAACTATTAGTGCAGAAAAATTAATAGCCTTAGCAGCTAAGTGTCTGCAACACCCACACACTCCCTGGAAGTGACTAGAAATAGAGTTATTCTTCTGAATTAATCCCATCTATCCATGATAACTTCTTGATGCAAATGGTGGATGAGCCAACTAGGAGACGAGCACTGCTGGATCTTATATTCACTAACAGGGAGGGTCTGGTTGAAGTGGTGAAGGCTTAGCGCAGTTTTGGCTGCAGTGACCATAAGATGATGGAGTTCAGCGTCTTGTGCATTAGGAACAGAATACCAAGCAGAATCACAACCCTGAACTCCAGCAGGGCAAACTTTGGCCTCCTCAAGCATCTGCATGGGACAAGGAACTAGAAGGTAAAGGAGCTCAAGGCAGTTGTTAGCCATTGGAATGTGCTGCCCAGGGAGGTGGTGGAGTCTGCGTGCGTCCCTGGAGGTGTTCAAGAGGGGATTGGATGTGGCACTTGGTGTCATGAGGTGTTGGGTGACAGGTTGGACTTGATGATCTTTGAGGTCTTTTCTATGGTTCTATGATTCAAGGACCACTTCTTTCAAGCTCAGGATCCGAGTATACCAAGAAATATGAAATTGAGAAGGGGAGCCAGGGGACCTGCATGGTTAGATAAGGAGCTGCCTATACTGCTGGAGCCCCAGGCCCCTGTGGCCCCTGAGGAAGTCAGCATAAAGGAGGAGTTTCCCTTGGTTGATGAGGATCAGGTTAGGTAGCAGTTGGGCAACCTGGACATCCATAAATCCATCAGTCCTGAAGGGATGCACCTGTGGGTGCTGGTGGAGGTCATGGCTAGGCTACTCTCCATCATCTTCGGTAAGTTGTGAGGAACAGGAGAGGTGCCTGAGGGCTGGAGAAAAGCAAATGTCCCTCCAGGCTTCAAAAAGGGCAAGAAGGAGGACCCAGGTAACTACAGACACGTCAGCCACACCTCTGTCCCTGGGAAAGTGATGGAACAACTTGTCCTTGGTGCTGTCTCAAGAAATATCAAGGATAAAAGGATTATTAGGAGCAGTCAACATGGCTTTACCAGGGGAAAGTCATATTTGACCGAGCCAATAGTGTTTTATGAAGACATAACCAGGAAGATAGATGATAGAGCAGTAGATGTAGTTTATCCTGATCTCAGTAAAGCATTTGACACTATCTCCCTCAGTATCCTCACAGCTAAACTGAGGAAGTGTGAATTGTGAACTGGTTGAAGAGAGCAAGTCAGAGTTGTGGTCTGTGGGACAAAGTCTAGTTGGAGGCCAGTGTCTAGTGGGGTCTCTCAGGGGTTGGTACTGGGACCAGTGCTACTCAATTCATCAACCACCTGAACAAGGGAACAGAGAGCACTGTCAACAAGTTTGCTGAGGACACCAAGCTGGGTGGAGTGGCTAACACACCTGAAGGCTGTGCTGCCATTCAGCAGGAACTGGACAGGCTGAGAGATGGGCAGGCAGGAATTTGATGAAGTACAAGGGCAGGTATAGAGTCCTGCATCTAGGAAATAACAACCCTGTGTACCACTGTAGGCTGGGAACTGCCTGTGGGAGCAGTGCAGAGGAGAGGGACATGAGAGTCCTGGCGGATAGGATGACCATGAGGCAGCAATGTATCTTGGTGTCAAAGCAAGCCAGTGGCACCTAGGATGTAGTAGAAAGGGTGTGCTTAGTAGGCAGAGAGCGCTTCTCCTTCCTGCTCCTCTCAAGTTCTCCTCTGCCTGCCTGAGGCCACATCTGGAACACTGTGTCCAGCTCTGGGACCCCCAGTTCAGAAGGAGAGGAACTGCTTGGAAGAGTCCAGCACAGAGCTACAAAGATGATTAAAGAAGCAGAACATCTCCCTTGTGAGGAGAAGCTGAGAGAGCTGGGTCTCTTTAGCTTGGAGAGGAGGAGCCTGAGAAGTGACCTCTTTGATGTTTATTAATATGTGATGGACAAGTGCCAGGAGGATAAAGTCAGGCTCTTCTCAGAGGCCCAACGACAGGAGAAAGGGCAGTGGGTGCAAGCTAGAGCAGAGGAGATTCCATGTGAACATAAGGAAAAACTTTTTCACTGTGAGGAATGGGCTGCTCAGAGAGGTTGTGGAGTCTCCTCTGAAGACATTTGAAACCTGCGTGGACACATTCCTGTGTGACCTACTCTAGGTGATCCACCTCTGGTAGGGAGGTTGAACTAGATGATCTTTCGAGGTCCCTTCCTACCCCTTATGTTCTGTGACTCTGTGATGGTCCTTGGGCCTCACAAAGGGCTGAAACGCTTCATGCAGCTTGTTGAGGGATCAGGTACTGTGCAGTGAGTGTTTTAAAAGCAGAGCTGTCACAAGTCTAAACATCATGGAATAACCAGAAACACTTGGGTAGCACAGATCATTTTCCTGGGACAGCAACCTCTGGAGATCGGTTTCCTAATGTTGGCTTCAAGAGGGATCTGTGGGGTGCATGACTTCAGAAAGTCATTTAGGTATAGCAGGTCTTAGAAATCTTTCTTTATAAATTCTGCTTTTCATAGTCATAGAATCACAGAATCACCAAGGTCAGAAGAGACCTCAAGAATCACCAAGTCCAACCTCTCACCACAGACCTCATGACTACTAAACCGTGGCACCAAGTGCCACATCCAGCCTAAACCTCCCCTGGCACAGCTTGAGACTGTGTCCTCATGTTCTGGGGACTGGTTGCCTGGGAGAAGAGACCAACTCCCACCTGCCTACAACCTCCCTTCAGGGAGTTGTAGACAGCAGCTGAGCCTCCTCTTCTCCAGGCTAAGCAACCCCAGCTCCCTCAGCCTCTCCTCACAGGGCTGTGCTCCAGACCCCTCCCCAGCCTTGTTGCCCTTCTCTGGACATGTTCAAGTGTCTCAATGTCCTTCCTAAACTGAGGGCCCCAGAACTGGACACTCAGGGTGTAGCCTAACCAGTCACTCACAGTCTCTCTAGCACCAATACAGGAAAGGAATGTCTTGAAAAGACAAGAAAAATCTTGCTAGCAGTGGCTCTTGTCACTGGGTTACTATTGCACCCAGCTCCCAGTTACAGACTGCAAATGAAAAACTCAAGTTCATCTTTTATTCTCTTATATAACTTTCTTCAATGCTTGCGAATCTTTGTCTATGTCTTCACCAGTAAATAAAATGAACCAACATCATATTATACCTTTACAGTGAAGAGTGGACAGCATGGCTTGTCTTACTAGGGGTAGATTTCCTACCCAAAACATAGTGCAACTTGGCTGTGTCTTGCTGACTAAAAGCCAGCCCTGGCTCACAATGCCTACAGGTCATTCTTAGATGTTACTTGGACAGAACTCACCAGACACATGCCAATATGTGCCCAGGAGCAGACTAACAGCAGCTCAGGAGAATTATCTCCGTTCCCATTCATTCCTCCAGCACAGATGTTGCTTTTGGGGCTGCAGCTCAGTTAATCAATTCAAGACCATTAAGTCCAGTGGATTTTTAAGAGATTTGCACTCATGTTCACAACAACAAAATTTCCCCCCAACTCTTATCTCAGGCTATGATGGATGACCCTCTCAAAGTTGCTTCCTCCCTCCAGCAACTATAGGAGGAGCTCAGATGACTATTTTCTACTGGCTGCCTAACTTTTGAGTGGTTAAAATTAGATGAAAATCCCATGCTACTGGATTAAGGACTTCCTTCATTTTTAAATCTGAATGATATTAAAACCAACCTCAAATTTGCAGGGAATGAAGAAGTCCTACTTATAACATATGTGGTTCAGTTCTTTCCTGTGAAGTTGCCATATGGCAGGGGAGTGATGGGAAGAAGAAAAATATTGACAGTGATGATATACCATACTACAGAGCATACGGACCAAATTTTCCTCTCAGTTACACTGGTGAAAATCTGGAGTGAACATCCCTGTCTTGATAGGAAAATCAGATCAGTCAGTGGATATACAAAGCCAATTACGAGAGTGAAACAAAAGCAAACTTGAGAAACATTATGGTATAGTAAAGAAGACATGTGGTAGGATGCCTGCCAGAAGACAGGAAGTCGTTGGACCCAGAAAACTTACTCTTCCTTTGAAAAGTCATCCAATCTATAGTAACCGCAAGTGGTCAGGATCTTGTTTTATGCCTGAACATGGCAAACTGAGCCAAAATTGTCCAAAAACATATATTCTGTGTTCATATAGGCCTTTGTTAGAGTAGCAAAGATGACATCACGTCCGTAAAAAAGGAAGCGCTGCAGAAGCAAGCAGCAGGAGGACCCTAGGGGGAAGAGTCCAAGGTTAACACACCACCTGCAG
>JAWKAJ010000420.1:0-14776 GCA_033816785.1 Picus viridis
AGTCCAACACGCCGAGTTGCAGAAGCAAAGGATGGAGAAGGAGAATCCAGTCAATTCGCAGAGGTAAAAGCTGTCCAGCTAGCTCTCGACGTAGCTGAGCGTGAGAGATGGCCAAAGCTTTATCTCTACACCGACTCATGGATGGTAGCCAATGCTCTGTGGGGTTGGCTAAAGAACTGGAAAAAGAGTGGTTGGCAGAGAAGAGGAAAGGCCATTTGGGCAGCTGACCTGTGGCAGGACATTGCTGATCGAATTGAGAGAATTCCAGTGAAGGTGAGACACATTGATGCTCACATTCCTAAGAGCAAAGCTACTGAGAAACAGCAACACAACCATCAGGCAGATCTAGCTGCAAGAGTTTCTCCAGTAGACATGGACTCTGATCTTGATCTCGACTGGAAACACCGAGGTGAGATATTCTTAGCTCGGTGGGCTCACGATTCGTCAGGACATCAAGGCAGAGATGCAACATACCAGTGGGCACGTGACAGATCCATAGACATTTCCATGGATGCTATCACACAAGTCATCCATGACTGTGACATTTGTGCTGCTATTAAGCAGGCAAAACGACTTAAGCCCTTATGGTATGGTGACAGATGGTCCAAGTACAAGTATGGGGAAGCTTGGCAAGTTGACTACATCACTCTACCACGTTCTCGTTCTGGTAAGCAGTATGTGCTTACTATGGTAGAGGCGAACACTGGATGGTTGGAAACTTATCCAGTGCCACATGCAACTGCACGCAACACCATTCTCGGTCTGGAGAGACAAATCCTGTGGAGACACGGAACTCCAGAGAGGATTGAGTCAGACAACGGAACTCATTTCAAAAACAACCTTGTAAAGAGCTGGGCCAAAGAGCACGGCATCGAGTGGATATTCCACATCCCCTACTATGCACCAGCTGCAGGGAAGATTGAACGCTACAACGGTTTGTTGAAGACCACTCTTAAAGCCATGGGGGGTGGATCTTTGAAAAACTGGGAAAAACATTTAGCACAAGCAACCTGGCTGGTAAATAGTAGAGGTTCAGTGAACTGAGCTGGACCTGCACACTCAGATCTGCTACAGAAAGTAGAAGGTGATAGAGTTCCTGTTGTTAAAGAAAAGAATCTGTTAGGTAAAACTGTTTGGGTATTTTCTCCCTCAGGAGAGGCTAAACCTGTCCGAGGGGTGGTTTCAGCTGAAGGTCCGGGTCACACTTATTGGGTAATGCAAGAGAATGGTGAAATTCAGTGTATTCCACAAAGAAATTTGACTTTAGCTGAAAGAGTTTAATTTCAGAGTGTTTTACAGATACATCGCGCCCAAAGGAAGAATCCCTGAGAAATCTACAGTGCACGAACCCTGAGAGCCCTGAGTCAACTGAGAGTCCCTGTTTCCCTGTTTCCCTGTTTTCCCTTTTCTTCGCTTCGTCTGCGAAGAGACAAACTGTTTTCCATTTTTCTTCTTTCTTGGACTTCTGAATCATCTACACCTGAGGATAGCCGGAATGGACTATGAACTTTACTTACAAACTGTGAATGATGTTTTGGATTGGATGGACAGTATGAACAGCCAATGAAATTGTTTAGCAGGGGTGGATTGTGACCGGTTTAGGCTGTGCCTTTAAGAAAGAGACACTTTCTGAACACTCTGGGCAAATATTTTGATATTAGAATGAAAACAATGATATGCTAATTCAATTTCATTGGTGGGACCCAGTTGTAGTTTTTTGTTTAGTCTTTCAGTCGGGGGAGTCAGGCTGCAGTCGTCTTCTTCTTCCCCCTGTGCTGTGAGCTGGCTCGTTTCTCAATACAATACAATACAATACAATACACCAGGTTGGAAGAGACCTTCAAGATCATCGCGTCCAACCCATCAAACAATCCAACCCACCCAACAACTAGACCATACAGCCAAGCACCCCATCAAGTCTTCTCCTGAACACCTCCTGTGAAGGTGACTCCACCACCTCCACGGGTAGCCGATTCCAATGGGCAATCACTCTCTCCGTGTAGAACTTCTTCCTAACATCCAGCCTAAACCTGCCCTGGCGCAGCCTGAGACTGTGTCCTCTTGTTCTGGTGCTGGATGCCTGGGAGAAGAGGCCAACCTCTGCCTGGCTACAACCTCCCTTCAGGTAGTTGTAGAGAGCAATAAGGTCACCCCTCAGTCTCCTCTTCTCCAGGCTAAGCAACCCCAGCTCCCTCAGCCTTTCCTCATAGGGCTTGTGTTCTCTCTACGATTCCTCTCTAACCAGATAAGAAAACTAACTTTTTGCATTCGCTTTGAGCTTTAACAAAGTTTTCCCCTTTTAATTACCTTCCTTTCTCTCTCTCTCTAACCCTTTTGGGAAAAAGGGGAGGTAGGGAGGGAGAAGGGAGGGGCAGGCCGAACCCCCTGGCCGCAGGGGGGGTTGGGGAAAGGTTTCCTGTATTACATACATTGCTGTATATTTCTGTATATATTGTAAATATTGTATATTTTTGTACATATTCATTGCATTCCATATCTGCTTGTAAAATACAGCTTTCATCTGCTTCTCCGGCTGAGTTAGCTGTGGAATTCTTCTGTGTGTGGGGGGAACCTTCCTACTCCACCACAAATACACATCTCATCAACTGCAAATGATTACATCAGTGCTAACTACTGTAGACAAAGAAAGCAGAAAGATACTTCTAAGTGAAAAGCAACAGCTGTCAAATACAGGTATGCATATATGGGTTTAATGAAAACAACTGAGTTTAAAAGAGAAACTCTCCATCAGAAGTTGCTCACAACAAGCAAAAAATAGTTTTGAAGTTATAGAACCACTACAGAAGGAAACATTCAAATGTATGAGTGTACTCAATATAACCCCTACATATTTGTATGCCCTAGAATATTTTATTCCCAGATTATACTTTCCTTGTAATTCTTTCATTCAGTCTATCAAGTTAAGCAAACTCCAGCTGTTGTATGTGCCCTTCCTGCTAAACTATTTTCAGATCAGTGATTAATTTTATTTATTCACATCTTCACATTTAAACTTTATAAAGACTTCTGATACTTCCACATATTTTACAAAACTTAAAGTATTTCTTAGCACAGCACATGTATAAAAACTCCCAGGAACACTGGCCCAGATTTCTTGCATGTCCTTACTTTTTATTTTCTTTTACATTGAAAAATTTAAAAAAATATTGTCCTTGTCTGAGCATCAAAGATATTTCTAGGACAGGGATGATGGTCCAGTGGTTTCAACACTTGCTTAAAGCAACCCTAGGAGGGCCTGAAAGTAATTATCACAATTTTGCAGCTAAAGTAAAAGACAGAGTAGGGAAACAGATAGATAGCCAAGAACTAAGCTAACAGCACATGTCACCCATGAAAGGATTCTCTGGAAGAGTTTACTGCATACAGCTAAAGTAAATAAAATAGTACAAGTGCATCATAGACACTTATGAGGCCATAGATAAGCAGTCAGAAAATGCCTGATAACATCTCCAAGATACTGTTTAACAGTAGGCCAATAGAGGTAGGAATGTCCTTTGAATTTCAGCTGTGCTCTGTGCTGTTTATTCAACAATGTACATTATGCTTATTACTTGCTCTATTGTCTAAATCATAGAATCATATAACCCACAGAAGCATATTATCCATAGCAAAGTGGGTCTTGCATTCAGTTTACTCTGAGTCAGGGTCCAGGCTAATAGGAAGCCAGGCTAATGTGAAGACCATTGATGCAGCTGACAATTCAGTAAGCCCACAAGCAACACCACAAGAGCAGGCTGTACAACTCAGCATGTCAGCTGCATGAGGCAAGAGGTAAGGCATGGACAGCTTGTCACTGTGTACATCTGGGGGCTGGATATTGTCAGTCCTTTTTATGTCCTTGGCTCAAGTCATCAGTGACAAATGGAAAGCTTGCCTTCATGATGAACACTTATATTTCTTGATCAACGTCACCAAGAATATGACGTCTTTGTGCCTGCGCATTCACTTGCAAAACTACCAACTTCTTACCTCACAGACTTTGCAATATTTTCAGGCACTAAATTTCCCTAACAGTAAGCATGTTTTTTAAGTATTATTATTATTATTAAGCTACTGAATTGTCAGCTGCATCAATGGTCTTCACATTAGCCTGGCCTCCTATTAGCCTGACCCTGACTGTAAACTGAATGCAAGACCCACTTTGCTATGGATAATATGCTTCTGTGGGTTATATGATTCTATGATTTAGACATAGAGCAAGTAATAAGCATAATGTACATTGTTGACATAAACAGCACAGAGCACAGCTGAAATTCAAAGGACATTCCTACCTCTATTGGCCTACTGTTAAACAGTATCTTGGAGATGTTATCAGGCATTTTCTGACTGCTTATCTATGGCCTCATAAGTGTCTATGATGCACTTGTACTATTTCATTTACTTTAGCTGTATGCAGTAAACTCTTCCAGAGAATCCTTCTCATGGGTGACATGTGCTGTTAGCTTAGTTCTTGGCTATCTATCTGTTTCCTACTCTGTCTTTTACTTTAGCTGCAAAATTGTGATAATTACTTTCAGGCCCTCCTAGGGTTTGCTTTAAGCAAGTGTTGAAACCACTGGACCATCATCCCTGTCCTAGAAATATCTTTGATGCTCAGACAAGGACAATATTTTTTTAAATTTTTCAATGTAAAAGAAAATAAAAAGTAAGGACATGCAAGAAATCTGGGCCAGTGTTCCTGGGAGTTTTTATACATGTGCTGTGCTAAGAAATACTTTAAGTTTTGTAAAATATGTGGAAGTATCAGAAGTCTTTATAAAGTTTAAATGTGAAGATGTGAATAAATAAAATTAATCACTGATCTGAAAATAGTTTAGCAGGAAGGGCACATACAACAGCTGGAGTTTACTTAACTTGATAGACTGAATGAAAGAATTACAAGGAAAGTATAATCTGGGAATAAAATATTCTAGGGCATACAAATATGTAGGGGTTATATTGAGTACACTCATACATTTGAATGTTTCCTTCTGTAGTGGTTCTATAACTTCAAAACTATTTTTTGCTTGTTGTGAGCAACTTCTGATGGAGAGTTTCTCTTTTAAACTCAGTTGTTTTCATTAAACCCATATATGCATACCTGTATTTGACAGCTGTTGCTTTTCACTTAGGAAGTATCTTTCTGCTTTCTTTGTCTACAGTAGTTAGCACTGATGTAATCATTTGCAGTTGATGAGATGTGTATTTTGTGGTGGAGTAGGAAGGTTCCCCCCCACACACAGAAGAATTCCACAGCTAACTCAGCCGGAGAAGCAGATGAAAGCTGTATTTTACAAGCAGATATGGAATGCAATGAATATGTACAAAAATATACAATATTTACAATATATACAGAAATATACAGCAATGTATGTAATACAGGAAACCTTTCCCCAACCCCCCCTGCGGCCAGGGGGTTCGCCCTTTTCCCCCTTCTCCCTCCCTACCTCCCCTCTTTTCCCAAAAGGGTTAGAGAGAGAGAGAAAGGAAGGTAATTAAAAGGGGAAACTTTGTTAAAGCTCAAAGCGAATGCAAAAGTTAGTTTTCTTATCTGGTTAGAGAGGAATCGTAGAGAGAAACGAGCCCTATGAGGAAAGGCTGAGGGGAGCTGGGGTTGCTTAGCCTGGAGAAGAGGAGACTGAGGGGTGACCTTATTGCTCTCTACAACTACCTGAAGGGAGGTTGTAGCCAGGCAGAGGTTGGCCTCTTTCTCCCAGGCATCCAGCACCAGAACAAGAGGACAGAGTCTCCAGGCTGCGCCAGGGCAGGTTTAGGCTGGATGTTAGGAAGAAGTTCTACACGGAGAGAGTGATTGCCCATTGGAATCGGCTACCCGTGGAGGTGGTGGAGTCACCTTCTCACAGGAGGTGTTCAGGAGAAGACTTGATGGGGTGCTTGGCTGTATGGTCTAGTTGGGTGGGGTTGGCCTCTCTGCATTGAGAAACGAGCCAGCTCACAGCACAGGGGGAAGAAGAAAACGACTACAGCCTGACTGACTCCCGACTGAAAGACTAAACAAAAAAACTACAACCGGGTCCCACCAATGAAATTGAATTAGCATATCATTGTTTTCATTCTAATATCAAAATATTTGCCCAGAGTGTTCAGAAAGTGTCTCTTTCTTAAAGGCACAGCCTAAACCGGTCACAATCCACCCCTGCTAAACAATTTCATTGGCTGTTCATACTGTCCATCCAATCTAAAACAATATCTCACAGTTTGTAAGTAAAGTTCATAGTCCATTCCGGCTATCCTCAGGTGTAGATGATTCAGAAGTCCAAGAAAGAAGAAAATGGAAAACAGTTTGTCTCTTCGCAGATGAAGAAGAAAAAGAAAAGGGAAAACAGGGAAACAGGGAAACAGGGACTCTCAGTTGACTCAGGGCTCTCAGGGTTCGTGCACTGTAGATTTCTCAGGGATTCTTCCTTTGGGCGCGATGTAGCTGTACAACACTCTGAAATTAAACTCTTTCAGCTAAAGTTAAATTTCTTTGTGGAATACACTGAATTTCACCATTCTCTTGCATTACCCAATAAGTGTGACCCGGACCTTCAGCTGAAACCACCCCTCGGACAGGTTTAGCCTCTCCTGAGGGAGAAAATACCCAAACAGTTTTACCTAACAGATTCTTTTCTTTAACAACAGGAACTCTATCACCTTCTACTTTCTGTAGCAGATCTGAATGTGCAGGTCCAGCTCGGTTCACTGAACCTCTACTATTTACCAGCCAGGTTGCTTGTGCTAAATGTTTTTCCCAGTTTTTCAAAGATCCACCCCCATGGCTTTAAGAGTGGTCTTCAACAAACCGTTGTAGCGTTCAATCTTCCCTGCAGCTGGTGCATAGTAGGGATGTGGAATATCCACTCGATGCCGTGCTCTTTGGCCCAGCTCTTTACAAGGTTGTTTTTGAAATGAGTTCCGTTGTCTGACTCAATCCTCTCTGGAGTTCCGTGTCTCCACAGGATTTGTCTCTCCAGACCGAGAATGGTGTTGCGTGCAGTTGCATGTGGCACTGGATAAGTTTCCAACCATCCAGTGTTTGCCTCTACCATAGTAAGCACATACTGCTTACCAGAACGAGAACGTGGTAGAGTGATGTAGTCAACTTGCCAAGCTTCACCATACTTGTACTTGGACCATCTGTCACCATACCATAAGGGCTTAAGTCGTTTTGCCTGCTTAATAGCAGCACAAATGTCACAGTCATGGATGACTTGTGTGATAGCATCCATGGAAATGTCTATGGATCTGTCACGAGCCCACTGGTAGGTTGCATCTCTGCCTTGATGTCCTGACGAATCGTGAGCCCACCGAGCTAAGAATATCTCACCTCGGTGTTTCCAGTCGAGATCAAGATCAGAGTCCATGTCTACTGGAGAAACTCTTGCAGCTAGATCTGCCTGATGGTTGTGTTGCTGTTCCTCAGTAGCTTTGCTCTTAGGAATGTGAGCATCAATGTGTCTCACCTTCACTGGAATTCTCTCGACCCGATCAGCAATGTCCTGCCACAGGTCAGCTGCCCAAATGGCCTTTCCCTTTCTCTGCCAACCACTCTTTTCCAGTTCTTTAGCCAACCCCACAGAGCATTGGCTACCATCCATGAGTCGGTGTAGAGATAAAGCTTTGGCCATCTCTCACGTTCAGCTACGTCGAGAGCTAGCTGGACAGCTTTTACCTCTGCGAACTGACTGGATTCTCCTTCTCCATCCTTTGCCTCTGCAACTCGGCGTGTTGGACTCCACACTGCAGACTTCCACCTTCGCTTGTTCCCGACAAGACGACAGGAACCGTCTGTGAACAAAGCATATTTCTTTTCATCATCAGATAGGTCATTGTAAGGAGGAGCTTCCTCAGCACGAGTTACTCTCTCCTCTGGAGGTTTAGTACAGTTGGTACCTTCAGGCCAACTTGAGATCACCTCCACCAGACCAGGTCTTTCAAGATTTCCCATTCGAGCTCTCTGTGTTATCAGAGCCATCCACTTAGACCAGGTGGAATCTGTTGCATGATGTGGTGTGGAACCTTTGCCTTTGAACATCCAATTCAAAACTGGTAATCTGGGAGCTAAGAGAAGTTGTGATTCAGTTCCAATTACTTCAGAAGCTGCTTTCACTCCTTCATAGGCAGCTAGAATCTCTTTCTCTGTTGGAGTATAATTAGCCTCTGAACCTCTGTAACCTCGACTCCAGAAACCAAGAGGTCGTCCACGTGTCTCACCTGGAGCTCTTTGCCACAAGCACCAGGTTGGACCATTGTCACTTGCAGCCGTGTACAAAATGTTCTTAATGTCTGGACCATCTCGGACAGGTCCCAGACCCATTGCTTGCACTACCTCTTGCTTTATCTGGTCAAAGGCTGCTTGTTGTTCAGGTCCCCAGTGGAAATGGTTTTCTCTTTCGAGTCACATCATACAGAGGTTTCACAATCTGACTGTATCCAGGAATGTGCAGTCTCCAAAATCCCACTATCCCCAAGAAACGTAGAGTTTCTTGCTTGTTCATGGGATTTGCCATGGTAGAGACTCTGTTTACCACATCCACTGGAATGTGTCGGCGTCCATCCTGCCACCGCACTCCCAGAAACTGGATCTCTCTGGTAGGTCCTTTCACCTTGTCTCGCTTGATGGCAAAACCTGCATTCAGAAGAATGTCAATGATTTTGTTACCTTTCTTGAAGACTTCCTCAGCAGTTTTACCCCAGACGATGATGTCATCGATGAACTGGATGTGTTCTGGAGCACCACCTTCCTCCAGAGCATCGTGGATCACTGCATGACAGATGCTGGAGCTGTGGATCCAGCCCATGGGCAATCTGTTGAAAGTGTACTGGATTCCTCTCCAGGTGAAAGCAAACTGAGGCCTGCATTCCTCTGCTATGGGAATAGAGAAGAAAGCATTAGCAATGTCTATGGTAGCATACCATTTGGCCTCTTTGGATTCCAGCTCATACTGCAGTTCCATCATGTCTGGTACTGCTGCACTCATAGGTGGAGTTACTTCATTCAGGGCTCGATAGTCGACTGTCAGACGCCAATCTCCATTCTTGCTTTCGCACAGGCCACACTGGACTGTTGAAAGGTGAATGAGTTTTGCTGATGACTTTCTGACTCTCCAACTGACGAATCAGATTCTGAATGGGCAACAAAGAGTCACGGTTGGTTCTGTATTGTCTGTGATGCACAGTCTGAGAAGCAACCGGCAATTTAATGTCCTGAATCTTGTGTTGTCCCACAACTGCAGATTCATCAGAAAGCTCAGGTCTAACAGACAGCTTCAGCTTTTGTCCATCAGTTTCTACAGATGCTACTCCAAAAAGCCCATTTGTAACCTCTAGGGTCTTTGAAACGCCCTTCTCTCAGAAAATCAATTCCCAGAATACAAGGTGCATCAGGTCCGGTCACAACTGTATGCTTCCTCCACTGTTTACCAGTTAAACTTATATCAACCTCCACCTTAGTTAACTCTTGAGATCCACCAGTGACTCCCAGAATAGTTATAGCTTCTGATCCCTGATAATTTGATGGCATTATGGTGCACTGAGCCCCTGTGTCAACCAAGGCCCTGTACTTCTGAAATTGTGAAGTGCCAGGCCACTGGATGTACACATCCCAATAGATTCTGTTATCTCTGTTACCCTCTCCTCCCCCTGGCGCAGGGCACCTAGTTATGGGGAACATGCCCACATGTGCAATGAGCACATGGTGCAGTGTTAGAACTGGAGCCACTGTTGGAGCTATTAGAGTTGTCCTGGGGAACTGTAGAAGTAACAGCTACCCTTCTGGTATTGCTACCTCGGTTCTGCCACTTTGCAGTTCCCTCAGTCTCCTGAAAAGATTAGCAGTTGGTTGACCATCCCATCTGTTCATGTTCTCACCAAACTGATCACGCAGAGTTATCCAAATACTTGCACGTGATTGCCTTGGTGGTCTGTTTTGGTTGGATCTGTTTTGGAATGACCTGTTTTGGAATGACCTGTTTTGGAATGACATCCTTGGAGGACGTCTATTCCTCACAGAGGAAACCTGTATCCATCTGGAGGAAGAATTGGAATTATCTCTTTGTGCCAATTGGGAGAATGTATTTTTAAATTCATCCTTCAGCTCTTTCATGCAATTCTTTATTTCACCAGACAGAGTTTCAATGGCTGAAACCAGAGAAACACGTGTCATGCTGTCCTCCAGTTGTCTCATTTGATCAGTGAATTGGCCAACCGTAGGAGAAGCACCACCATAATTTCTTGCCACAATTCTGCTTGCCAGAATATTTGCATAATTAGGAGGAGCAAGTTTGATGAGCTTTTTAGCAAGACCAGTTCCTACAGGAATTTCATCAGGATTCAGAGTCTCATGGCCACCATAGAGTACCTCTCTAACAGCAAATTCTCTCAGACGCTTAATTCCCTCATCTATGGTAGTCCAGGGTTTAGCATTCCATGGAAGATCATCTCGGGAAGGATACCTCATGAGAGTTGCCATTAAAAGGCGTATCCAGACAGTAACCTTACCGAGAGTCCTGCCTAGATGTCTATCTATTCCATTATCCTTTGAGAGAGTTCCTAGTTGAGCTGCTGACTTGTCTCCAACCACCAGAGCTGGAGCACCTGTATCATAGCATCTACCAAGCCAAGCTAGGATTGGCTCCTTATCTGCTCTGATGTAATCTTTACGCACATTCCTCAATTCTTCCCTGGGTGACGAACAGCTCTCAATGTCATCTGACTCCTCCTCCTCTGCCTCATCTTCCTGAAGTTCTTGTCCCAATAATCTTACTGTCACTCTCTAAGAATCTGCTTAAGGTCAGGAGTACCACCTTTGGTTGTTCTGCTATCAGCAATTTGCCCTGCATCTCCATCCAGTGATGATCTCAATAACTCAGCTATATCTTTAAGACAAACCTTTTCCTCCATCTCAGCAGGTTCTCTTTGAGCAGAAGTTCCCTCACCAGGATCCTGCTGCTCTCCCCCATCAGCATCTGGATCAGCTTTGCCCTTTTTTCCTCTCGTACTTAAAACAGCTACCTGCTTAACTGGAGCTGTGTTTGGATTTACAGCTGGCTTAATAGAAGCTGACAGGTTTTGAGACGAATCAGCTGCTGTGGAGGACACTTCCGGTCCTGCCGAAGAAGAAGGAGGAAATGGCTTTGCCCCATTAATGGCTGCCGAGGGCGTGGAAGCCATGTTAGGAGCTGCCGCTGCCGCTGGCTGATTGCCAGAGCCACCAACAGCACCGTTCAGAGCAGCCTTTCCGATGGACTTTTTAGCCTTGTCGTTAACTGATACAGATTCTGCATTTTCCTCATCACTAGACACCTCTGGGGTAGAGTTAGAGCTGCGCTTTCTGCGTTTCGATCTACGCTTAATTACAAAGCATGCCTTAGCCACTTTTTTCTCCCGATACAGAGCATATAACAAGAACACATTACTTATCACCAACAGCAGGATTGCACACATCAAATAAATCACCTTTGGATCCCAGCCATCACTTAAAACAACCTTTTCGCCTACCGGGATCTTAAACTCCTTTATCTCTATGGGCAGAGTGCTGGAGGTCACATTCCCGTATCTGTTAAGCCAAAGAATCCCAGGCACCGGTCGTAAAGAAGCTGAATCTTATACTTAAACCATAAATACAATTTATACATCAAGTATCTGCCTAAGCGATCGAAAATCATTCCCATGAAGTACTTGTAGACCAGTACCGAACAAACTGAAAAGACCAAACGCTCTAAAAGCCAAAACACTTTCATGTTTGCAACTCCGACTCGAGCAGGCAATAAATCAAGCAACCTTTTAGCCCAGCTTCTGGACAGCAATTATCCACAAGCCCCACGTTGGGCGCCAATTAAAAAAATATGTGGTGGAGTAGGAAGGTTCCCCCCACACACAGAAGAATTCCACAGCTAACTCAGCCGGAGAAGCAGATGAAAGCTGTATTTTACAAGCAGATATGGAATGCAATGAATATGTACAAAAATATACAATATTTACAATATATGCAGAAATATACAGCAATGTATGTAATACAGGAAACCTTTCCCCAACCCCCCCCCTGCGGCCAGGGGTTAGCCCTGCCCCTCCCTTCTCCCTCCCTACCTCCCCTTTTTCCCAAAAGGGTTAGAGAGAGAGAAAGGAAGGTAATTAAAAGGGAAAACTTTGTTAAAGCTCAAAGCGAATGTAAAAAGTTAGTTTTCTTATCTGGTTAGAGAGGAATCGTAGAGAGAAACGAGCCAGCTCACAGCACAGGGGGAAGAAAGAAGACGACTGCAGCCTGACTCCCCCCGACTGAAAGACTAAACAAAAAACTACAACTGGGTCCCACCAATGAAATTGAATTAGCATATCATTGTTTTCATTCTAATATCAAAATATTCGCCCAGAGTGTTCAGAAAGTGTCTCTTTCTTAAAGGCACAGCCTAAACCGGTCACAGTATTGTTATACCTCATCTGACTTTAAACTGCTCATCTGTGATACAATAGCAATGCAAACAGGACAGCATGGACCTTAGCAGGGCTGCAAGGTTCACCTGGGAACTAAGATAGACACCCATCTCGTTAGTTTGTGTTGAGCAGCAGTCTGCCATGAAAAGCTCCATTGGTATTTGAACTAGCTGATTCAGAGTAAACAAAATATGGCCATTACAGGCTCAACTGAAACATCTTTAATGCTGAAGGGAGACTAAATCAATGTTTTATTTTGCAGCACACCCTGAACTTGTCTTGGAAAGTGTGTTGTCTTATAAGATGCTGTTTTGGGAACAGGCCTTTTCCATTTGAATATGCTTTTTTCTAATTTGACTGAATGGTGAAGTTATAATTTTATATGAAAACTTTGGTGAGGTGGGTTTGTGTTAACTATCCTGATGTCCTGTGTGACAATGTGTTGAAATGTGGTTGTGTGAGCAGTTTTAGAGATGTAGGTTATTCATGCCTGTTTATTCAAACTATGTGACAGCCCATGTTCTCAATCTTTGATGCTCTTTGCACAGTCATCTCCATATATTTCACATTGATGTGCATCCCAACATAGAGTGGGAAAGGATCACATGCCCAGAAAACACCCATAGAGAATGGTGCCTGACTAACTGAGCTGATTATCTGCTGTCGGAGATTGATCCTGCCTTTACTTTAGGAGTCTTGCCTCAGCAGTCACTGCAACTAAGTTATAACTGTACTAAAGTAAGAACCCTTGGTAAACAAGGAGCTAGAAAGGGACACTCAGAAAATGTAAATAGGGTAGTTTATTAAAATAAATATAGCTAGAGAGAGACTAATTTTCAAGTTTTTAAGAGGGAAAAGAAGATTGAAATTGCAACAGAAGTGCTCTATTGGGGTCAAGACCTCTTTCAGATGCAGCAGGAGCTGTAGAGATCCCGCTGTAGGTTGGGGTTGGAGTGGCTGAAGAGGAGCCAAACAGAAAGGGACCTAGGGGTACTGATTGACAGCCGGCTGAACATGAGCCTGCAGTGTGCCCAGGTGGCAAAGAAGGCCAATGGCATCCCCTGGCCTGCATCAGGAATAGTGTGGCCAGCAGGAACAGGGAGGTCATTGTGCCACGGTACTCAGCACTGGTTAGGCCACACCTTGAGTACTCTGGGACAAGAGCTCTAAGGTGACTGCAGTGAAAGTGCATTTCTTCCACTGAAAGAAGTCACAACAAATTTGTTCAGACACAAACAAACAAATGTGTTAGGAAAGCATTGGTTTCGTAATGGGTATCCCAAACCTGGGTTCAGTGGATGAAGTCTCTTTTGGCAAAAGCTATGTGCAGAACTTCTCCACACCCTTCAGGTTTCCACCAAGATCCTGAAAACCAATTCAGATGGCCAAGCTGAGCTTACTCCAAGGAAATATAATAATTTTACTGCTGTGCATTACCTTTGCTTCATTCATTGCTTTTTCTTTAACATCTAAAATTGAAATTAGATATATTTTTCCATGTATGCCTGATAGATGTCAGAAATCAGAATATGCCTGTTATCCTTCCACCTGAGACGTCCTGTTTCAAATAAGTTTGGCCTGAGAGAGTTGAGCCCTAATATTTTTATTCAATAAGAAATGTCCATTGGCTTCATTTGTGTTTCTCATGCAACAGACTGAGATGAGCATTTAGCCTGTGAAGAGTTATGCAATTCTGTTTTATAAGTGCCACATGTATGTTTAATGTACCCCTTGGTACATTGCATAAGGTGACTCTGACTATGAAAGGATAAAACAACTCTCTCTCCAGACTGTTGACTGAGTGGCTGCAGATGAGCAAGTTTCTGTAAATATCTGTAAATTCACTTTTCTCTCAGACAGAGATTTTGCTCTGAATTACATTACAAGTTTTATACACTTAACTGTGAAAATAAGTATGTTCCCTAGCTGTCTGCAGTCACTGTGAAAAGTTTAATGTATTTTGTAGGAATTTGATCTATTAGCTTCTCCTTTCTGCAGTTTTTGTCATTGTTGGGTTTTTTTGTTTGATTGGATTATTTTTTTTGTGGTTTTGCTTTTTATTTGGTTTGCTTGGGGGTTTTTGTAGATGTTTCTTATGCTAGAGTTAGTTTTGATAAATTTCTTTGTATTTGTGTTCAAGAAGACATGCAACCTGTGTACTAACATGCAGACATTTGCAAAGGAAAGAATATCACCATCTTCAGCATGCCCACTTTTGAAAATGTTTTGGGTTTTGTTACGAGGCCATGAATCATACGTAATCTTTCAAATTTTAATTATCTTGGATGGGAGTAGGATGAGGGTAGGTGGGTGGTTTGAAGAAAAGCTGTGTGCCTCATTT
>JAWKAJ010000421.1:0-14756 GCA_033816785.1 Picus viridis
GGGGGCGCGGGCTGAGACCCCCCCCCAAAAGGGAGCCAGAGCTGCCCCCACCCGGGGGCACGGGCTGAGACCCCGCCCGAGCCAGAGCTGCCCACCCGGGGGGGCACGGGCTGAGACACCCCCCCCAAAAGGGAGCCAGAGCTGCCCACCCGGGGGGGGCACGAGGCTGAGACCCCCCCCCAAAAGGGAGCCAGAGCCAGCCCACCCGGGGGGCACGGGCTGAGACACCCCCCCAAAAGGGGTGACCCTAAGGGGGAGATGGGGGCGACCCTGGGGGGGGGGGGGGAGATGGAGATGGGGGTGACCCTAGGGGGGGGAGATGGAGATGGGGGTCACCCAAGGGTGGGATGGGGATGACCCTGGGGGGAGGGGGACGGGGATGGGGGGGGGGGAGAATGGGGATGACCCTGAGGGGGGCTGGTGACCCTGAGTGGGGGGATGACCCTGATGGGGGGGGGGAGTGACGACCCTGATTGGGGGGGGGGGATGGGAGATGGGGGTGACCCTAAGGGGGGGCTGGGAGTCACCCAAGGGTGGGGTGGGGACGACCCTGGGGGGGGGGAGGGGGATGGGGACGACCCCGGGGGGGGGGAGGGGATGGGGATGGAGATGGGGGGTGACCCTAAGGGGGAGATGGGGGGTCACCCAAGGGTGGGATGGGGACGACCCTAGGAGGGTGATGACCCTAAGGGGAGGGGGGATGGGGATGACGACCCGGGGGGGGAGGGGGGGTGGGGGGACGGACGCCCACCCACCTTGACGCTGAGGGTGGCCAGCATGCCCTGCGCCGGCTCCAGCCGCACCCGGCTCTGGTAGAGGACCTGCCGCTGCCGGGGGAAGTCCTGCACCAGCACAGCGACCTCCAGCGGCGAGCGCAGCCCCGGCGCCTCCAGCACCAGCAGCTCCTCCGCCCCCGGCCGCAGCGCCGCGGGGGCCACCAGCAGCACCCTGCGGGGGGGAGGGGCAGCGAGCCTCGGCACCCCACGGCGACCCCCGGCGCGGGGAGGGGGGAGGGGAAAGCAGGAGGGGCGCCCCCGGCCCTCCCGGCGCCCATCGGGACCCCCCCCCTGAGCGGCTCTGAGCGGCGCCCAGAGCCCACCCAGCACCCTGAGGACCCTCCTGAGCTGCTCCTCCCAGCACCCAGAGACCACCCAGCACCCTGAGGACCACCAGGACCCGTCCCCCGGAGCACCCTTGGGCACCCTGAGCTGCTCCTCCCAGCACCCAGAGACCACCCAGCACCCTGAGGACCACCAGGACCTGTGCCTGCCCTGAGCACCTTGGAGGACCCCCTGAGCACCATTAACCCCCTGAGCTGCTCCTCACGGCACGCAGACCACCCAGCACCCTGAGGACCCTCCTGAGCTGCTCCTCCCAGCACCCAGAGACCACCCAGCACCCTGAGGACCCTCCTGGAGCTGCTCCTCCCGGCACCCAGAGACCACCCAGCACCCTGAGGACCCTCCTGAGCTGCTCCTCCCAGCACCCAGAGACCACCCAGCACCCTGAGCCCACCACACTCTGTCCCTGAGCACCTTTGGGACCCCTGAGATGTTCCTCAAGGCACCCAGGAGACCACCCAGCACCCTGAGGACCTCCTGAGCTGCTCCTCCCAGCACCCAGAGACCACCCAGCACCCTGAGGACCACCAGGACCTGTGCCCTGAGCACCTTGAGGACCCCCTGAGCTGCTCCTCCCGGCACCCAGAGCCCACCCAGCACCCTGAGGACCACCAGGACCTGTCCCCTAAGCACCTTTGGGACCCCCTGAGCTGCTCCTCCCAGCACCCAGAGACCACCCAGCACCCTGAGCCCACCACAGTCTGTCCCCAAAGCACCTTTGGGACCCCCTGAGCTGCTCCTCCCGGCACCCAGAGCCCACCCAGCACCCTGAGGACCCTCCTGAGCTGCTCCTCCCAGCACCCAGAGCCCACCCAGCACCCTGAGGACCCTCCTGAGCTGCTCCTCAGCACCCAGAGACCACCCAGCACCCTGAGGACCCTCCTGGAGCTGCTCCTCCCAGCACCCAGAGACCACCCAGCACCCTGAGGACCCTCCTGGAGCTGCTCCTCCCGGCACCCAGAGACCACCCAGCACCCTGAGCCCACCACACTCTGTCCCCTGAGCACCTTTGGGACCCCTGAGATGTTCCTCAAGGCACCCAGAGACCACCCAGCACCCTGAGGGACCTCCTGAGCTGCTCCTCCCAGCACCCAGAGACCACCCAGCACCCTGAGGACCCTCCTGAGCTGCTCCTCCCAGCACCCAGAGACCACCCAGCACCCTGAGGACCACCAGACCTGTGCCCTGAGCACCTTGAGGACCCCTGAGCACCATTGGGACCCCTGAGCTGCTCCTCACGGCACGCAGAGACCACCCAGCACCCTGAGGACCCTCCTGGAGCTGCTCCTCCCAGCACCCAGAGACCACCCAGCACCCTGAGGACCCTCCTGAGCTGCTCCTCCCAGCACCCTGAGCCCACCCACACTCTGTCCCCTGAGCACCTTGGGACCCCTGAGATGTTCCTCAAGGCACCCAGAGACCACCCAGCACCCTGAGGACCTCCTGAGCTGCTCCTCCCAGCACCCAGAGACCACCCAGCACCCTGAGGACCACCAGGACCTGTGCCCTGAGCACCTTGAGGACCCCCTGAGCTGCTCCTCCCGGCACCCAGAGCCCACCCAGCACCCTGAGGACCACCAGGACCTGTCCCCTAAGCACCTTTGGGACCCCCTGAGCTGCTCTTCACGGCGCCCAGAGACCACCCAGCACCCTGAGCCCACCACAGTCTGTCCCCAAAGCACCTTTGGGACCCCCTGAGCTGCTCCTCCCGGCACCCAGAGCCCACCCAGCACCCTGAGGACCCTCCTGAGCTGCTCCTCCCAGCACCCAGAGCCCACCCAGCACCCTGAGGACCCTCCTGAGCTGCTCCTCCCAGCACCCAGAGACCACCCAGCACCCTGAGGACCCTCCCTGAGCTGCTCCTCCCAGCACCCAGAGACCACCCAGCACCCTGAGGACCCTCCTGAGCTGCTCCTCAAGGCACCCAGAGACCACCCAGCACCCTGAGCCCACCACACTCTGTCCCCTGAGCACCTTTGGGACCCCCTGAGATGTTCCTCAAGGCACCCAGAGACCACCCAGCACCCTGAGGATCCTCCTGAGCTGCTCCTCCCAGCACCCAGAGACCACCCAGCACCCTGAGGACCCTCCTGAGCTGCTCCTCCCAGCACCCAGAGACCACCCAGCACCCTGAGCCCACCCCACTCTGTCCCTAAGCACCTTTGGGACACCCTGAGCTGCTCCTCCCAGCACCCAGAGACCACCCAGCACCCTGAGGACCCTCCTGAGCTGCTCCTCCCAGCACCCAGAGACCACCCAGCACCCTGAGGACCACCAGGACCTGTGCCCTGAGCACCTTGAGGACCCCCTGAGCACCATTGGGACCCCTGAGCTGCTCCTCACGGCACGCAGAGACCATCCAGCACCCTGAGGACCCTCCTGAGCTGCTCCTCCCGGCACCCAGAGACCACCCAGCACCCTGAGGGACCACCAGGACCTGTCCCCTAAGCACCTTTGGGACCCCCTGAGCTGCTCTTCACGGCGCCCAGAGACCACCCAGCACCCTGAGCCCACCACAGTCTGTCCCCTGAGCACCTTTGGGACCCCCTGAGCTGCTCCTCAAGGCACCCAGAGCCCACCCAGCACCCTGAGCCCACCAGGACCTGTGCCCTGAGCACCTTGAGGACCCCCTGAGCTGCTCCTCAAGGCACCCTGAGCCCACCCAGCACCCTGAGCCCACCAGGACCTGTGCCCTGAGCACCTTGAGGACCCCCTGAGCACCACTGGGACCCCCTGAGCTGCTCCTCACGGCACCCAGAGACCACCCAGCACCCTGAGCCCACCAGGACCTGTGCCCTGAGCACCTTGAGGACCCCCTGAGCACCACTGGGACCCCCTGAGCTGCTCCTCACGGCACCCAGAGACCACCCAGCACCCTGAGCCCACCAGGACCTGTGCCCTGAGCACCTTGAGGACCCCCTGAGCTGCTCCTCCCAGCACCCAGAGACCACCCAGCACCCTGAGGACCCCCTGAGCTGCTCCTCCCAGCACCCAGAGACCACCCAGCACCCTGAGCCCACCAGGACCTGTGCCCTGAGCACCTTTGGGACACCCTGAGATGTTCCTCCTGGCACCCAGAGACCACCCAGCACCCTGAGCCCACCACACTCTGTCCCCTGAGCACCTTTGGGACCCCCTGGGCTGCTCCTCCTGGCACCCAGAGCCCACCCAGCCCCCTGAGGACCCTCCTGAGCTGCTCCTCCCAGCACCCAGAGACCACCCAGCACCCTGAGCCCACCAGGACCTGTGCCCTGAGCACCTTGAGGACCCCCTGAGCACCACTGGGACCCCCTGAGCTGCTCCTCACGGCACCCAGAGACCACCCAGCACCCTGAGCCCACCAGGACCTGTGCCCTGAGCACCTTGAGGACCCCCTGAGCTGCTCCTCCCAGCACCCAGAGACCACCCAGTACCCTGAGGACCCTCCTGAGCTGCTCCTCCCAGCACCCAGAGCCCACCCAGCACCCTGAGGACCCTCCTGAGCTGCTCCTCAAGGCACCCAGAGACCACCCAGCACCCTGAGCCCACCACACTCTGTCCCCTGAGCACCTTTGGGACCCCCTGAGCTGCTCCTCCCGGCACCCAGAGCCCACCCAGCCCCCTGAGGACCCCCTGAGCTGCTCCTCCCAGCACCCAGAGACCACCCAGCACCCTGAGCCCACCACAGTCTGTCCCTGAGCACCTTTGGGACCCCCTGGGCTGCTCCTCAAGGCACCCTGAGCCCTCCCAGCACCCTGAGCCCACCACATGGGGGTGGGAGGGGGTCCCTGGGGTGACCTTTGGGGGGTCCCACGGGCGGGGGGGTCCCTACGAGGAGGTCCAATGGGGTGGGAGGGGTCCCTGGGGTGACCTTGGGGGTCCCGCGGGCGGGGGGGGGTCCCTAAGAGGAGGTCTAACGGGTCGGGAGGGGTCCCTGGGGTGACTTTAGGTGGGTCCCAAGGGTGGGGAGGGGTCCCAGGAGAGGAGGTTCTCCCCCCCCCCTCCACCGCCCCCAATAACTCACAGCTCGCCGCGGGTGGGGGTCGCAGGCAGGAGGAGGAGGGGAGGAAGAGGAGGAGGAAGAGGCCGAAGGGGAAGAAGAGGAGCCGCTGGGGGACCCCATGGCCGCAGCTGGGGAGGGGGCGTCAGGGCGCAGCAGGGCTCCGGGGGGGCGCTCGCTCGGGGGGGTCGTCCCTTTATGGTGGCTGCCCCCAAGGTAATGAGTAACCAGCGGCGGGGGCCGCGCAGGCCCACGCCCCCGGGGGGAGTGAGGGGGGGCGGGGCAAAGGGGGGGGGGGGGGGCTACCTGCACCCAGCTTGGGGGGGGAGGGCTCGGGGGAGGGGGTGGGGAGGGGGGAGAGAGGGGGTCGAGGAGGGGGTCTGGAGGGAGTCGGGGAGGGGACGGGGAGGGGGTCGGGAGGGAGGGGAGGGGGGGGAGGAGGGGGCGAGTGGGGGACGGGAGGGGGTCTGGAGGGGGTCGGGGGAGGGGGGTCGGGGAGGGGGAGAGAGGGGGAAGGGGAGGGGGTCGGGGGAGGGGGTCTGGAGGGGGTCTGGAGGGGGTCGGGGAGGGGGAGAGAGGGGGAAGGGGGAGGGGGTCGGGGAGGGGGTCTGGAGGGGGGTCGGGGAGAGGGGAGAGAGGGGGAAGGGGAGGGGGGGTCGGGAGGGGGTCTGGAGGGGGTCGGGGAGGGGGAGAGAGGGGGAAGGGGAGGGGGTCGGGAGGGGGTCTGGAGGGGGTCGGGGAGGGGGGAGAGAGGGGGAAGGGGAGGGGGTCGGGAGGGGTCTGGAGGGGGTCTGGAGGGGGTCGGGGAGGGGGAGAGAGGGGGAAGGGGAGGGGGTCGGGAGGGGGTCTGGAGGGGGTCGGGGAGGGGGGAGAGAGGGGAAGGGGAGGGGGGGGTCGGGAGGGGGTCTGGAGGGGGTCTGGAGGGGGTCGGGGAGGGGGAGAGAGGGGGAAGGGGAGGGGGTCGGGAGGGGGTCTGGAGGGGTCGGGGAGGGGGGAGAGAGGGGGTCGGGAGGGGGGTCTGGAGGGGGTCGGGAGGGGGTCTGGAGGGGGTCTGGAGGGGGTCTGGGAGGGGGAGAGAGAGGGGAAGGGGGCTGCCAGGGGGTCTTTGGGGGGGTGGAGGAGGAAGAGGAGGAGGAAGAGGAGGAGGGGGAGGAGACTGCCCCCACCGGGGGGAGGGGGATAGGGGGCGGGGGAGGTCACTTCGGGGAAGGAGGTTGCGACACGGAGGGCCCCGGGGGGGGGGGGGGAGGAGGGAGGGGGGAAAGGGGGAGGGGGGAGGGGCCCCGAAGGGGGTAACCAGCAGCCGAGCGCCTCGTGGAGGGTGGGGGGACGGGGGCGGAATTTGGAGACCCCTCCCCGGAGCCTTGGTGACCCCAGTGCCCCCCAGTGTCCCCCCCCAAGTGCGCCCCAAGTGCCCCCCAGTGCCCCCCCAGTGCCCCCCCCAGTGCCCCCTGTGCCCACCCAGTGCCCCCCTGTGCCCCCCAGTGCCCCCTCAGTGCCCCCCCAGTGCCCCCCCCAAGTGCGCCCCAAAGTGCCCCCCAGTGCCCCCCCCTGTGCCCCCCAGTGCCCCCCAGTGCCCCCCCAAGTGCCCCCCAGTGCCCCCCTGTGCCCCCCAGTGCCCCCCCAAGTGCCCCCAGTGCCCCCTGTGCCCCCCAGTGCCCCCCCAGTGCCCCCCTGTGCCCCCCAGTGCCCCCCCCAGTGCCCCCCCAGTGCCCCCCCCAGTGCCGCCCCAATGCCTCCCAGTCCCTCCCATGACCCCCCAGTGCCCCCCCAGTGCCCCCCCAGTGACCCCCAGTGACCCCCCAGTGACCCCCAGTGCCCCCCTGTGCCCCATGTGCCCCCCAGTGCCCCCCAGTCCCTCCCATGCCCCCCAGTGCCCCCAGTGCCCCCAGTCCCTCCCATGCCCCCCCAGTGCCCCCCAGTGCCCCCCAGTGCCCCCCCAATGCCTCCCAGTCCCTCCCATGCCCCCCCCAGTGCCCCCAGTGCCCCCCCAGTGCCCCCCAATACCTCCCAGTCCCTCCCATGCCCCCCCAGTGCCCCCTAGTACTCCCCAGTGCCCCCAGTGCCCCCCTCAGCACCTCCCTCCCCATTCCCAGCAGCTCCCCAGCGCCCCCCCGCGGGGAGATCCGGGAACTGCCCCCCCTCCCCCGCTCCCTCCCAGCGCTTCCAGGAACTCCCAGCGGCCCCTCCCCTCGCGACCCCGCCCACCGCCGCAGGTAGCCCCGCCCCCTGCGCCCGCTGGCCCCGCCCCCTGCGCGCCCACCCATCCCAGGGAACCCCCCAGGGAACCCCCCCAGTGCCATGGGGGCTCCAGGGGACACAAAGGGGTCTGGGGGCTCCACAAAGGGGTCTGGGGGCTCCAGGGGGGGGACACAAAGGGGTCTGGGGGCTCCACAAAGGGGTCTGGGGGCTCCAGGGGGGACACAAAGGGGTCTGGGGGCTCCACAAAGGGGTCTGGGGGCTCCGGGGGGGGGGACACAAAGGGGTCTGGGGGCTCCACAAAGGGGTCTGGGGGCTGCACAAAGGGGTCTGGGGGGCTCCACAAGGGGTCTGGGGGCTCCGGGGGGACACAAAGGGGTCTGGGGGCTCCGGGGGACACAAAGGGGTCTGGGGCTCCACAAAGGGGTCTGGGGGCTCCGGGGGGGGACACAAGGGGTCTGGGGGCTCCGGGGGGACACAAAGGGGTCTGGGGGCTCCGGGGGGGGCACAAAGAGGTCTGGGGGCTCCCGGGGGGGACACAAAGGGGTCTGGGGGCTCCACAAAGGGGTCTGGGGGCTCCCGGGGGGGGGACACAAAGGGGTGTGGGGGGCTCCCGGGGGGACACAAAGGGGTCTGGGGGCTCCACAAAGGGGTCTGGGGGCTGCACAAAGGGGTCTGGGGGCTCCACAAAGGGGTCTGGGGGCTCCGGGGGGGGGGACACAAAGGGGTCTGGGGGCTCCGGGGGGGACACAAAGGGGTCTGGGGGCTCCACAAAGGGGTCTGGGGGCTCCGGGGGGGGGGGACACAAAGGGGTCTGGGGGCTCCACAACGGGGTCTGGGGGCTCCGGGGGGGACACAAAGGGGTCTGGGGGCTCCCGGGGGGGGGGCACAAAGGGGTCTGGGGGCTCCACAAAGGGGTCTGGGGGCTCCCGGGGGGGGGGAAAAAGGGGTCTGGGGGCTCCACAAAGGGGTCTGGGGGCTCCGGGGGGACACAAAGGGGTCTGGGGGCTCCCGGGGGGGACACAAAGGGGTCTGGGGGCTGCACAAAGGGGTCTGGGGGCTCCGGGGGGGCCACAAAGGGGTCTGGGGGCTCCGGGGGGGACACAAAGGGGTCTGGGGGCTCCCGGGGGGGGCACAAAGGGGTCTGGGGGCTCCACAAAGGGGTCTGGGGGGCTCCCGGGGGGGGGACACAAAGGGGTCTGGGGGCTCCGGGGGGACACAAAGGGGTCTGGGGGCTCCGGGGGGACACAAAGGGGTCTGGGGGCTCCCGGGGGGACACAAAGGGGTCTGGGGGCTGCACAAAGGGGTCTGGGGGCTCCCGGGGGGGGACACAAAGGGGTCTGGGGCTCCCGGGGGGGACACAAAGGGGTCTGGGGGCTGCACAAAGGGGTCTGGGGGCTCCCGGGGGGACAAAGGGGTCTGGGGGCTGCACAAAGGGGTCTGGGGGCTCCGGGGGGACACAAAGGGGTCTGGGGGCTCCCGGGGGGGACACAAAGGGGGTCTGGGGGCTGCACAAAGGGGTCTGGGGGCTCCCGGGGACACACAAAGGGGTCTGGGGCTCCACAAAGGGGTCTGGGGGCTCCCAGGGGGACACAAAGGGGTCTGGGGGCTCCACAAAGGGGTCTGGGGGCTCCACAAAGGGGTCTGGGGGCTCCACACAAAGGGGTCTGGGGGCTCCACAAAGGGGGTCTGGGGGCTCCCGGGGGGGGGTCTGGGGTCTGGGGGCTCCGGGGGGGACACAAAGGGGTCTGGGGGCTCCACAAAGGGGTCTGGGGGCTCCCGGGGGGACACAAAGGGGTCTGGGGGCTCCACAAAGGGGTCTGGGGGCTCCGGGGGGACACAAAGGGGTCTGGGGGCTCCACAAAGGGGTCTGGGGGCTCCGGGGGGGACACAAAGGGGTCTGGGGCTCCACAAAGGGGTCTGGGGGCTCCGGGGGGGGACAAAGGGGTCTGGGGGCTCCACAAAGGGGTCTGGGGGCTCCACAAAGGGGTCTGGGGGCTCCGGGGGGACACAAAGGGGTCTGGGGGCTGCACAAAGGGGTCTGGGGGCTCCACAAAGGGGTCTGGGGGCTCCGGGGGGACACAAAGGGGTCTGGGGGCTCCGGGGGGACACAAAGGGGTCTGGGGGCTCCACAAAGGGGTCTGGGGGCTCCGGGGGGGGACACAAAGGGGTCTGGGGGCTCCGGGGGGACACAAAGGGGTCTGGGGGCTCCACAAAGGGGTCTGGGGGCTCCACAAAGGGGTCTGGGGGCTCCCGGGGGGGACACAAAGGGGTCTGGGGGCTGCACAAAGGGGTCTGGGGGCTCCACAAAGGGGTCTGGGGGGCTCCCGGGGGGACATAAAGGGGTCTGGGGGCTCCGGGGGGGACACAAAGGGGTCTGGGGGCTCCACAAAGGGGTCTGGGGGCTCCCGGGGGCTCCACAAAGGGGTCTGGGGGCTCCGGGGGGACACAAAGGGGTCTGGGGGCTCCGGGGGGAACACAAAGGGGTCTGGGGGCTCCACAAAGGGGTCTGGGGGCTCCGGGGGGGACACAAAGGGGTCTGGGGGCTGCACAAAGGGGTCTGGGGGCTCCACAAAGGGGTCTGGGGGCTCCCGGGGGGGACATAAAGGGGTCTGGGGCTCCGGGGGGACACAAAGGGGTCTGGGGGCTCCCGGGGGGGGACAAAGGGGTCTGGGGGGCTCCACAAAGGGGTCTGGGGGCTCCGGGGGGGACACAAAGGGGTCTGGGGGCTCCACAAAGGGGTCTGGGGGCTCCACAAAGGGGTCTGGGGGCTCCCGGGGGGGGACATAAAGGGGTCTGGGGGCTCCACAAAGGGGTCTGGGGGCTCCCGGGGGGACACAAAGGGGTCTGGGGGCTCCACAAAGGGGTCTGGGGGCTCCCGGGGGGGACACAAAGGGGTCTGGGGGCTCCACAAAGGGGTCTGGGGGCTGCACAAAGGGGTCTGGGGGCTCCGGGGGGGGACACAAAGGGGTCTGGGGGCTGCACAAAGGGGTCTGGGGGCTCCCGGGGGGGGACACAAAGGGGTCTGGGGGCTCCACAAAGGGGTCTGGGGGCTCCCGGGGGGGACACAAAGGGGTCTGGGGGCTCCGGGGGGACACAAAGGGGTCTGGGGGCTCCGGGGGACACACAAAGGGGTCTGGGGGCTCCCGGGGGGACACAAAGGGGTCTGGGGGCTCCGGGGGGGACACAAAGGGGTCTGGGGGCTCCGGGGGGGGACACAAAGGGGTCTGGGGGCTCCACAAAGGGGTCTGGGGGCTCCGGGGGGGACACAAAGGGGTCTGGGGCTCCACAAAGGGGTCTGGGGCTCCGGGGGGGACACAAAGGGGTCTGGGGGCTCCACAAAGGGGTCTGGGGGCTCCGGGGGGGACACAAAGGGGTCTGGGGGCTCCCGGGGGGACACAAAGGGGTCTGGGGGCTCCACAAAGGGGTCTGGGGCTCCGGGGGGACACAAAGGGGTCTGGGGGCTCCGGGGGAGGACACAAAGGGGTCTGGGGGCTCCCGGGGGGACACAAAGGGGTCTGGGGGCTCCCGGGGGGGGACACAAAGGGGTCTGGGGCTCCACAAAGGGGTCTGGGGGCTCCGGGGGGGGGGACACAAAGGGGTCTGGGGGCTCCCGGGGGGACACAAAGGGGTCTGGGGGCTCCGGGGGCTCCACAAAGGGGTCTGGGGGCTGCACAAAGGGGTCTGGGGGCTCCCGGGGGGGACACAAAGGGGTCTGGGGGCTCCCCGGGGGGGGACAAAGGGGTCTGGGGGCTGCACAAAGGGGTCTGGGGGCTCCGGGGGGGACACAAAGGGGTCTGGGGGCTCCCGGGGGGGACACAAAGGGGTCTGGGGGCTCCCGGGGGACACAAAGGGGTCTGGGGGCTGCACAAAGGGGTCTGGGGCTCCGGGGGGGACACAAAGGGGTCTGGGGGCTCCGGGGGGGGACACAAAGGGGTCTGGGGGCTCCGGGGGGACACAAAGGGGTCTGGGGGCTCCCGGGGGGGGACACAAAGGGGTCTGGGGGCTCCACAAAGGGGTCTGGGGGCTCCACAAAGGGGTCTGGGGGCTCCACAAAGGGGTCTGGGGGGCTCCCGGGGGGGACACAAAGGGGTCTGGGGGCTCCACAAAGGGGTCTGGGGGCTCCGGGGGGACACAAAGGGGTCTGGGGGCTCCCGGGGGCACAAAGGGTTCTGGGGGCTCCACAAAGGGGTCTGGGGCTCCCGGGGGGGACACAAAGGGGTCTGGGGGCTCCCGGGGGGCACAAAGGGGTCTGGGGGCTCCACAAAGGGTCTGGGGGCTCCACAAAGGGGTCTGGGGGCTCCCGGGGGACACAAAGGGGTCTGGGGGCTCCACAAAGGGGTCTGGGGGGCTCCCGGGGGGACACAAAGGGGTCTGGGGGCTCCACAAAGGGGTCTGGGGGCTCCGGGGGGGACACAAAGGGGTCTGGGGGCTCCCGGGGGGGCACAAAGGGTTCTGGGGGCTCCACAAAGGGGTCTGGGGGCTCCCGGGGGGGGGGGACACAAAGGGGTCTGGGGGCTCCCGGGGGGGGGCACAAAGGGGTCTGGGGCTCCACAAAGGGGTCTGGGGGCTCCTGGGGGGACACAAAGGGGTCTGGGGGCTCCACAAAGGGGTCTGGGGGCTCCCGGGGGGGGACACAAAGGGGTCTGGGGGCTCCACAAAGGGGTCTGGGGGCTCCGGGGGGGACACAAAGGGGTCTGGGGGCTCCCGGGGGGGGCACAAAGGGTTCTGGGGGCTCCACAAAGGGGTCTGGGGGCTCCGGGGGGCACAAAGGGGTCTGGGGGCTCCACAAAGGGGTCTGGGGGCTCCCGGGGGGGACACAAAGGGGTCTGGGGGCTCCACAAAGGGGTCTGGGGGCTCCCGGGGGGGGACACAAAGGGGTCTGGGGGCTCCCGGGGGGGCACAAAGGGGTCTGGGGGCTCCGGGGGGCACAAAGGGGTCTGGGGGCTCCGGGGGGACACAAAGGGGTCTGGGGGCTCCACAAAGGGGTCTGGGGGCTCCACAAAGGGGTCTGGGGGCTCCGGGGGGGACACAAAGGGGTCTGGGGGCTCCGGGGGGGGGTCTCGTGGGGGGACAATGGTGACCCTGGGGGGGGGTCTCGGGGGGGGACAATGGTGACTCCTGGGGGGGCTCTCGGGGGGGTCATCACTGACCCCGGCGGCGGGGGTCCTCAGGCCCCCTCGTTGCCCCCTCCCCCTCGTTACCCCTCCCCCCTCGTTGCCCCCTCCCCCCCCGTCCGCCCCCCCCCCGGCGCCGCTCTCCTCCCCGAGGCCGTTGGGCGACAGAATGACCTTCGAGGGGAGGGTCCGGGGGGGGACACGACGACATTTCCCCCCCCGCCACGCGTGGGTGGCCTCAGGGCCACTGGCGGCGGCTGGCGGCCCCCTTGGGGGGGGGGGGGGGGGGGGGGGGGACACACACGCCCCCAAGCCCCCAGCCCCCTCCCCTCCCTAAAGATGGCTCCGAGCTCAGCCCTCAGCCTCCTCCTGCTGCTGCTGCTGCCCGGGGGGGGGCCGGCAGGTTAGGGGGGCGTGGGGGGCGCGAGGGGGGGCAGGGGGGACGAGGTGGGGGGCAAAAGGGAGGGGGGGACAAGGGGGGGCAAAAGGGAGGGGGGGCAAGGGGGGGGGAAGGAAGGGGACAAGGGGGGGCAGAGGGGATAAGGGAAGGGGACAAGGGGGGCAAAAAGGGAGGGGGGACAAGGGGGGGGACAAGGGGGGCAGAAGGGAGGGGGGACAAGGGGGGACAAGGGGGGCAGAAGGGAGGGGGGACAAGGGGGGACAAGGGGGGCAGAGGGGTCAAAGGGGGAGCGGAGGGGGCAAGGGGGGGCAGGGGGGGGACAAGGAGGGGCAAAAGGGAGGGGGGACAAGGGGGGCAGAGGGGATAAGGGGGGGCAAAAGGGAGGGGGGCAGTGGGGTCATAAGGGGGGGCAGAGGGGACTGGGGGGCAAAAGGAAGGGGACAAGGGGGGGCAGAGGGGATAAGGGAGGGGGCAAGGGGGGCAAAAAGGGAGGGGGGACGGGGGGGGACAAGGGGGGCAGAGGGGTCAAAGGGGGGAGCGGAGGGGGCAAGGGGGGGCAGGGGGGACAAGGAGGGGCAAAAGGGATAAGGAGGGGGCAAAAGGGAGGGGGGCAGTGGGGTCATAAGGGGGGGCAGAGGGGACTGGGGGGCAAAAGGGAGGGACAAGGGGGGCAAAGGGAGGGGGACAAGGGGGGGCAAGGGGAAAAGGAGGGGGCAAAAGGGAGGGGGGACAAGGGAGGGCAAAAGGGGAGGGGACAAGGGGGGCAAAGGGAGGGGGGACAAGGGGGGCAGGGGGGATAAGGGGGTAAGAGCGGACGGGGGCAAAAAGGAGGGGGGGCAGAGGGGTCATAAGGGGGGCAGAGGGGTCATAAATGGGGGGCAAAGGGGATAAGGGGGGCAAAAAGGAGGGGGGGATAAGGGGGCAGGGGGATAAGGGGGGCAAAAGGGGGGGGGGACAAGGGGGGCAGGGGGCATAAGGGGGGGCAAAGGGAGGGGGGCAAGGGGGGCAAGGGGGGCAAAAGTGAGGGAGGACAAAGGGGACAAGGGGGGGCAGAGGGGATAAGGGGGGGCAAAAGGGAGGGGACAAGGGGGGCAGAGGGGGCTAGGGGGCAAAGGGGGGGGACAAGGGGGGCAAAGGGGGGGACAAGGGGGGCAAAAGGGAGGGGGGGCAGTGGGGTCATAAGGGGGGACAGAGGGGATAAGGGGGGCAAAAGGGAGGGGGGGGGGGACACAGAGGTATCCAAAGGGGGCAGGAGGGGGCGGGGGGCCAGAGGGGGGCTCGAGGGAAATGGAGGGGGGTGGTCGTGATGGGGGGGGGGGGGGTCGTTGTCTGGGGGGGGGGACACACACACTGCGGGGGGCCAGAGGGGACCCCAAGAGGTGGCGCCGCCCGCAGGGCCCCCCGGGCTGGCCCTGGGGGGAGAGCAGCGACGCGGGGAGGAGGCGACCCCCTGGGACCCCCCCAGGGACCCCCCCCCGGGACCCCCCAGGGACCCCCGGAGACCGCGCTGCGGAGGGGAACAGAGTGGGGTGAGTTGGGGGGGGGGCACTGGGGGGCACTGGGGGGGATCCGGGGGGGTCCGGGGAGGCACCGGGGGGGCACTTGGGGGGCACTAGGGGGGCACTGGGGGGGGGCACTTGGGGGGCACTGGGGGGGGGACACTAAGGGGGCACTAGGGGGCACTGGGGGGGGGGCACTAGGGGGGCACTAGGGGGGCACCGGGGGAGGCACTTGGGGGGCACTAGGGGGGACACTAAGGGGGCACTAGGGGGGCACTGGGGGGGGCACTAGGGGGCACTAGGGGGGCACCGGGGAGGCACTTGGGGGGCACTGGGGGGGGACACTAAGGGGGCACTAGGGGGCACTGGGGGGTACTAGGGGGCACTAGGGGGCACCGGGGGGCACTGGGGGGACACCGGGGGGGGGGCACTTGGGGGAGT
>JAWKAJ010000422.1:0-14732 GCA_033816785.1 Picus viridis
GTCAATAAAGATGTTGAAGAGCATGGGGCCCAGCACTGATCCTTGGGGCACACCACTAGTGACAGGCCACCAGCTGGATGTGTCACCATTGACCACCACTCTCTGGGCTCGGCCCTCCAGCCAGTTCCTAACCCAACACAGTGTGCTCCTGTCCAAGCCATGGGCTGCCAGCTTGGCCAGCAGTTTGCTGTGGGGGATTGTGTCAAAGGCCTTGCTGAGGTCCAGGTAGACCACATCCACAGGCCTCCCCACATCCACCAGGCAGGTCACCTGATCATAGAAGGAGATCAGGTTGGTCAGGCAGGACCTGCCCTTCCTAAATCCATGCTGGCTAGGCCTGAGCCCCTGGCCATCCTGTAAGTGCTGTGTGATTGCACTCAAGATGACCTGTTCCATAATCTTGCCTGGCACTGAGGTCAGGCTGACAGGCCTAGAATTCCCTGGCTCTTCCAACTGGCCCTTCTTATGGATGGGCACCACGCTGGCCAGCTTCCAGTGTACTGGGACCTCTCCAGTGAGCCAGGACTGTTGAAAAATGATGGAGAGCGGCCTGGACAGCTCATCTGGCAGCTCTCTCAGCACCCTAGGATGGATCCCATCCAGTCCCATGGACTTGTGGGGGTCTAAGTGGCTGAGAAGATCTCTAACTCTCCCATCCTGGAACAGGGGAAAACTATGCTGCTCCCTTGCTCCTTCTGCCAGCTCTGCAGGCCAGCTGTCTGGAAGACGTTCTGTCCTGCTAGTAAAAATTGAGGTAAAGAAGGTGTTAAGTACCTCTGCCTTTTCCTCATCCTTTGTTACAATATTCCCCTCCATGCCCACCAAGGAGTGGAGCTTGTCCTTGCCCTTCCTCTTGCTATTAATATATTTATAGAAGGACTTTTTGTTGTCCTTCACAGCAGAGACCAGTCTGAGCTCCAAATGTGCTTTTGCCTCCCTAATTTTCTTCCTACACAACCTAGCAACATCCCTAAACACTCCATGGGTTGCCTCCCCTTTTTCCAAAGATAATACACCCTCTTTTTTATCCTTAGTTCCTTTAGAAGTTCATTACCCATCCAGGCTGGCTGCCTGCCCCGGCGGCTTATCTTCCGGCACATTGGCACAGCCTGTTCCTGCGCCTTCAAGAGTTCTTTCTTGAAGTAGGTCCAGCTCTCCTGGACCCCTTTATTTTTAAGGGCTGTGTGACCGGTTTAGGCTGTGCCTTTAAGAAAGAGACACTTTCTGAACACTCTGGGCGAATATTTTGATATTATAATGAAAACAATGATATGCTAATCCAATTTCATTGGTGGGACCCGGTTGTAGCTTTTTTGTTTAGTCTTTCAGTCGCAGGGAGTCAGTCAGTAGTCGTCTTCTTCTTCCCCCTGTGCTGTGAGCTGGCTCGTTTCTCTCTACGATTCTTGCTAACCAGATAAGAGAAAACTAACTTTTGCATCTGCTTTGAGCTTTAACAAGTTTTCACCCTTTTAATTACCTTCCTTTCTCTTTCTTCTCTAACCCTTTTGGGAAAAAGGGGAGGTAGGGAGGGAGAAGGGAGGGGCAGGCCAAACCCCCCTGGCCGAAGGGGGGATTGGGGAAAGGTTTCCTGTATTACATACATTGCTGTATATTTCTGTATATATTGTAAATATTGTATATTTTTGTACATATTCACTGCATTCCATATCTGCTTGTAAAATACAGCTTTCATCTGCTTCTCCGGCTGAGTTAGCTGTGGAATTCTTTTGTGTGTGTGGGGGAACCTTCCTACTCCACCACATATTTTTAATTGGCGGTCCAACGTGCGGCTTGTGGATAATTGCTGTCCAGAAGCTGGGCTAAAAGGTTGCTTGATTTATTGCCTGCTCGAGTCGGAGTTGCAAACATGAAAGTGTTTTGGCTTTTGGAGCGTCTGTTCTTTTCAATTTTTGGGGTTTTTATCTATAAGCATGTTCTGGGACTGATTTTCGATCGCTTAGGCAGATACTTGATGTATAAATTGTATTTATGGTTTAAGTATAAGATTCAGCTTCTTTACGACCGGTGCCTGGGATTCTTTTGGTTTAACAGATACGGGAATGTGACCTCCAGCACTCTGCCCATAGAGATAAAGGAGTTTAAGATCCCGGTAGGTGAAAGGGTTGTTTTAAGTGATGGCTGGGATCCAAAGGTGATTTATTTGATGTGTTTAAATCTGCTGCTGGTGATGGTGATTGCGTACTTGTTATATACGCTGTACCGAGAGAGGAAGATATATAGAGTGTCGAAAGCCTGCTTTGTAATTAAGCATAGATCGAAACGCAGAAAGCACAGCTCTAGCTCTACCCCAGAGGTATCTAGTGATGAGGAAAATGCAGAATCTGTATCAGTTAATGACAAAGCTAAAAAGTCCAACGGAAAGGCTGCTCTGAACGGTGCTGTTGGTGGCTCTGGCAATCAGCCAGTGGCAGCGGCAGCTCCTAACATGGCTTCCACGCCCTCGGCAGCCATTAATGGGGCAAATCCATTTCCTCCTTCTTCTTCGGCAGGACCGGAAGTGTCCTCCACAGCAGCTGATTCGTCTCAAAACCTGTCAGCTTCTATTAAGCCAGCTGTAAATCCAAACACAGCTCCAGTTAAGCAGGTAGCTGTTTTAAGTACGAGAGGAAAAAAGGGCAAAGCTGATCCAGATGCTGATGGGAGAGAGCAGCAGGATCCTGGTGAGGGAACTTCTGCTCAAAGAGACCTGCTGAGAAAACTTTTCCTGGAGGAAAAGGTTTGTCTTAAAGATATAGCTGAGTTATTGAGATCATCACTGGATGGAGATGCAGGGCAATTGCTGATAGCAGAACAACTAAAGGTGGTACCCCTGACCTTAAGCAGATTCTTAGGAGAGTGACAGTAAGATTACTGGGACAAGAACTTCAGGAAGATGAGGCAGAGGAGGAGGAGTCAGATGACATTGAGAGCTGTTCGTCACCCAGGGAGGAATTGAGGTATGTGCGTAAAGATTACATCAGAGCAGATAAGGAGCCAATCCTAGCTTGGCTTGGTAGATGCTATGATACAGGTGCTCCAGCTCTGGTAGTTGGAGACAAGTCAGCAGCTCAACTAGGAACTCTCTCAAAGGATAATGGAATAGATAGACATCTAGGCAGGACTCTCGGCAAGGTTACTCTGTGGATACACCTTTTAATGGCAACTCTCATGAGGTATCCTTCCCGAGATGATCTTCCATGGAATGCTAAACCCTGGACTACCATAGATGAGGGAATCAAGCGTCTGAGAGAATTTGCTGTTAGAGAGGTACTCTATGGTGGCCATGAGACTCTGAATCCTGATGAAATTCCTGTAAGAACTGGTCTTGCTAAGAAGCTCATCAAACTTGCTCCTCCTAATTATGCAAATATTCTGGCAAGCAGAATTGTGGCAAGAAATTATGGTGGAGCTTCTCCTACGGTTGGCCAATTCACTGATCAGATGAGACAACTGGAGGATAGCATGACACGTGTTTCTTTGGTTTCAGCCATTGAAACTCTGTCTGGAAAAATTGAGAATTGCATGAAAGAGCTGAAGGATGAATTTAAAAATACATTCTCCCAATTGGCACAAAGAGATAATTCCAATTCTTCCTCCAGATGGATACAGGTTTCCTCTGTGAGGAATAGACGTCCTCCAAGGATGTCATTCCAAAACAGGTCAATCCAAAACAGGTCATTCCAAAACAGATCCAACCAAAACAGACCACCAAGGCAATCACGTGCAAGTATTTGGATAACTCTGCGTGATCAGTTTGGTGAGAACATGAACAGATGGGATGGTCAACCAACTGCTAATCTTTTCAGGAGACTGAGGGAACTGCAAAGTGGCAGAACCCGAGATAGCAATACCAGAAGGGTAGCTGTTACTTCTACGGTTCCCCAGGACAACTCTAATATCTCCAACAGTGGCTCCAGTTCTAACACTGCACACTGTGCTCATTGCACATGTGGGCATGTTCCCCATAACTAGGGGTGCCCTGCCTCCCGCCAGGGGAGGAGAGGGGTAACAGAGATAACAGAATCTATTGGGATGTGTACATCCAGTGGCCTGGCACTTCACAATTTCAGAAGTACAGGGCCTTGGTTGACACAGGGGCTCAGTGCACCATAATGCCATCAAATTACCAGGGATCAGAAGCTATAACTATTCTGGGAGTCACTGGTGGATCTCAAGAATTAACTAAGGTGGAGGTTGATATAAGTTTAGCTGGTAGACAGTGGAGAAAGCATACAGTTGTGACCGGACCTGACGCACCTTGTATTTTGGGAATTGATTTTCGGAGAGAAGGGCGTTTCAAAGACCCTAGAGGTTACAAATGGGCTTTTGGAGTAGCATCTGTGGAAATTGATGGACAAAAGCTGAAGCTGTCTGTTAGACCTGAGCTTTCTGATGAACCTGCAGTTGTGGGACAACACAAGATTCAGGACATTAAATTGCCGGTTGCTTCTCAGACTGTGCATCACAGACAATACAGAACCAACCGTGACTCTTTGTTGCCCATTCAGAATCTGACTCGTCAGTTGGAGAGTCAGAAAGTCATCAGTAAAACTCATTCACCTTTCAACAGTCCAGTGTGGCCTGTACGAAAGCCGAATGGAGATTGGCGTCTGACAGTCGACTATCGAGCCCTGAATGAAGTAACTCCACCTATGAGTGCAGCAGTACCAGACATGATGGAACTGCAGTATGAGCTGGAATCCAAAGAGGCCAAATGGTATGCTACCATAGACATTGCTAATGCCTTCTTCTCTATTCCCTTAGCAGAGGAATGCAGGCCTCAGTTTGCTTTCACCTGGAGAGGAATCCAGTACACTTTCAACAGGTTGCCCATGGGCTGGATCCACAGCTCAAGCATCTGTCATGCAGTGATCCACGATGCTCTGGAGGAAGGTGGTGCTCCAGAACACATCCAGTTCATCGATGACATCATTGTCTGGGGTAAAACTGCTGAGGAAGTCTTCGAGAAAGGTAACAAAATCATTGACATTCTTCTGAATGCAGGTTTCGCCATCAAGCGAGACAAGGTGAAAGGACCTACCAGAGAGATCCAGTTTCTGGGAGTGCGGTGGCAGGATGGACGCCGACTCATTCCAGTGGATGTGGTAAATAGAGTCTCTACCATGGCAAATCCCATGAACAAGCAAGAAACTCTACGTTTCTTGGGGATAGTGGGATTTTGGAGACTGCACATCCCTGGATACAGTCAGATTGTGAAACCTCTGTATGATGTGACTCAAAAGAGAAACCATTTCCACTGGGGACCGGAACAACAAGCAGCCTTTGATCAGATAAAGCAAGAGGTAGTGCAAGCAATGGGTCTGGGACCTGTCCGAGATGGTCCAGACATTAAGAACATTTTGTACACGGCTTCAAGTGACAATGGTCCAACCTGGTGCTTGTGGCAAAGAGCTCCAGGTGAGACACGTGGACGACCTCTTGGTTTCTGGAGTCGAGGTTACAGAGGTTCAGAGGCTAATTATACTCCAACAGAGAAAGAGATTCTAGCTGCCTATGAAGGAGTAAAAGCAGCTTCTGAAGTCATTGGAACTGAATCACAACTCCTCTTAGCTCCCAGATTACCAGTTTTGAATTGGATGTTCAAAGGCAAAGGTTCCACACCACATCATGCAACAGATTCCACCTGGTCGAAGTGGATGGCTCTGATAACACAGAGAGCTCGAATGGGAAATCTTGAAAGACCTGGTCTGGTGGAGGTGATCTCAAGTTGGCCTGAAGGTACCAACTGTACTAAACCTCCAGAGGAGAGAGTAACTCGTGCTGAGGAAGCTCCTCCTTACAATGACCTATCTGATGATGAAAAGAAATATGCTTTGTTCACAGACGGTTCCTGTCGTCTTGTCGGGAACAAGCGAAGGTGGAAGTCTGCAGTGTGGAGTCCAACACGCCGAGTTGCAGAAGCAAAGGATGGAGAAGGAGAATCCAGTCAATTCGCAGAGGTAAAAGCTGTCCAGCTAGCTCTCGACGTAGCTGAACGTGAGAGATGGCCAAAGCTTTATCTCTACACCGACTCATGGATGGTAGCCAATGCTCTGTGGGGTTGGCTAAAGAACTGGAAAAAGAATGGTTGGCAGAGAAAGGGAAAGGCCATTTGGGCAGCCGACCTGTGGCAGGACATTGCTGATCGAATTGAGAGAATTCCAGTGAAGGTGAGACACATTGATGCTCACATTCCTAAGAGCAGAGCTACTGAGGAACAGCAACACAACCATCAGGCAGATCTAGCAGCAAGAGTTTCTCCAGTAGACATGGACTCTGATCTTGATCTTGACTGGAAACACCGAGGTGAGATATTCTTAGCTCGGTGGGCTCACGATTCGTCAGGACATCAAGGCAGAGATGCAACCTACCAGTGGGCACGTGACAGATCCATAGACATTTCCATGGATGCTATCACACAAGTCATCCATGACTGTGACATTTGTGCTGCTATTAAGCAGGCAAAGCGACTTAAGCCCTTATGGTATGGTGACAGATGGTCCAAGTACAAGTATGGTGAAGCTTGGCAAGTTGACTACATCACTCTACCACGTTCTCGTTCTGGTAAGCAGTATGTGCTTACTATGGTAGAGGCAAACACTGGATGGTTGGAAACTTATCCAGTTCCACATGCAACTGCACACAACACCATTCTCGGTCTGGAGAGACAGATCCTGTGGAGACACAGAACTCCAGAGAGGATTGAGTCAGACAACGGAACTCATTTCAAAAACAACCTTGTAAAGAGTTGGGCCAAAGAGCACGGCATCGAGTGGATATTCCACATTCCCTACTATGCACCAGCTGCAGGGAAGATTGAACGCTACAATGGTTTGTTGAAGACCACTCTTAAAGCCATGGGGGGTGGATCTTTGAGAAACTGGGAAAAGCATTTAACACAAGCAACCTGGCTGGTAAATAGTAGAGGTTCAGTGAACTGAGCTGGACCTGCACACTCAGATCTGCTACAGAAAGTAGAAGGTGATAGAGTTCCTGTTGTTAAAGAAAAGAATCTGTTAGGTAAAACTGTTTGGGTATTTTCTCCCTCAGGAGAGGCTAAACCTGTCCGAGGGGTGGTCTCAGCTGAAGGTCCGGGTCACACTTATTGGGTAATGCAAGAGCATAGTGAAATTCAGTGTATTCCACAAAGAAATTTGACTTTAGCTGAAAGAGTTTAATTTCAGAGTGTTGTACAGCTACATCGCGCCCAAAGGAAGAATCCCTGAGGAATCCACGGTGTACGAACCCTGAGAACCCTGAGTCAACTGAGAGTCCCTGTTTCCCTGTTTCCCTGTTTTCCCTTTTCTTCGCTTCGTCTGCGAAGAGACAAACTGTTTTCCATTTTTCTTCATTTTCAGCAGGCCAGCTGTCTGGAAGACGTTCTGTCCTGCTAGTAAAAATTGAGGTAAAGAAGGTGTTAAGTACCTCTGCCTTTTCCTCATCCTTTGTTACAATATTCCCCTCCATGCCCACCAAGGAGTGGAGCTTGTCCTTGCCCTTCCTCTTGCTATTAATATATTTATAGAAGGACTTTTTGTTGTCTTTCAGAGCAGAGGCCAGTCGGAGCTCCAAATGTGCTTTTGCCTCCCTAATTTTCTTCCTACACAACCTAGCAACATCCCTAAACACTCCATGGGTTGCCTCCCCTTTTTTCCAAAGATAATACACCCTCTTTTTTTATCCTTAGTTCCTTTAGAAGTTCATTACCCATCCAGGCTGGCTGTCTGCCCCGGCGGCTTATCTTCCGGCACATTGGCACAGCCTGTTCCTGCGCCTTCAAGAGTTCTTTCTGAAGTAGGTCCAGCTCTCCTGGACCCCTTTATTTTTAAGGGCTGATTCCCAAGGAACCTTCTGAATTAGTTCCTTGAGTAGCCTGAAGTCCGCCCTCCTGAAGTCCAGAGTGGAGGTCTTCTTGCTCCCCCTCTTGGCTTGGATGAATACTGAAAACTCAATTATCTCGTGGTCACTGGCCCCTAAACACCCTCCGACCACCCCATCACCCACCAGCCCCTCCCTGTTGGTGAAAAGGAGGTCAAGCTTAGCCTTACCCCTGGTAGGCTCGCGCAGCACCTGGGATAAGAAGCTGTCCTCCATGCACTCTAAGAACCTCTTAGATTGCCTCCTCTCTGCTATGTTGTGATCCCAGCAGATATCAGGCAGGTTGAAGTCACCCACGAGAACAAGGTCAGGCGATCTTGAGACAGCCTTAAGCTGCCTATAGAATGCTTCATCAACATCTTCCTCCTGGTTGGGTGGTCTATAACAGACTCCAACCAGGATGTCTGCCCTGCTGGTCTTCCCTCTAATTCTTACCCACACACACTCAACCCGATCATCCCTGATCTCTAGCTCAATGGCATCTAGTGCCTCCCTGATGTACAGGGCCACCCCTCCACCCCTTCTTCCCTGCCTGTCTCTCCTGAATAGCCTGTAGCCGTCAATTGCAGCGCTCCTATCATGCGAGTCGTCCCACCACGTCTCCGTGATGGCAACTACATCGTAACTTTCCTACTGCAACAAGGCTTCCAGCTCCTCATGTTTGTTGCCCATACTTTGTGCATTAGTGTACATGCACTTCAGCTGGGCTGCTGGTTTTGCCCCTGACTCCAGTTTACCACCCTCAGACTCCTGTCTGGGGGGACTGGTTTCAGCCCCTTCCCCCTTCGAAGCTAGTTTAAAGCCCTGTCAATGAGACCTGCTAACTCCCTTCCCAGAATCTTTTTACCTTTGGGGGACAGGCCATTCTCATGTACTGTGACCTTTCCCCTCCTCTGGGACAGATGTACTCCATCTGTTACCAGCTGACCTGGTGCAGTAGAAAGTTTTTCAAGATCAAAAAAACCCAAAATTCTTCTGACTGCACCAACCTCCATCATGGAGGACAGGAAGGTGATTTGAGACAGCCAGCATGGCTTCACTAAAGACAAGTCCTGTCGCACCAGTGTAGTGTTTTTCTATGATCATGTAACCATGTGAGTGGACAAGGGAAGATAGTAGATGTCATCTATCTGGATTTTTGTAAAGCCTCTGATACAGTCCCCCACGCCACCAGCATTGTCATGGTAGGGCCAAACAGGCCCAGCGCAAACCCAGACAAGCCTTGGTGTGTCTAAACATGGTCTGCTTCTCCTTTCTTCCTGCAGAAATCAGGGTAACATGGAAAAAGGAACAAAGGGACAGGACCTACCATGTCTGGTAAACAAGTTTCCTCCTACTGGCCATTGCTTCTCCCCAAGCAGGCCTATGTTTATGCCTTTTATGGCCACAACCTGGCAGAACCCCTTTTCAGTGGGTAACTGTTTGCTGGCTTCAGTTGCCCTATTGGCCCAATTGAATCTTGGGCAAGATATATATAAAGGCCTATTTCTAGTCACCCTTTCCTTGCCTTGCTTGAATCTGCATTGCCTGCTTGGACCTGCCTTGCTTGAAGCTGCCTTAAGTTTTCTTACCTCAAGCTCCCAGTCCAGAGCCTAGGATAAAAGCCACAAGCCTAACCCCTGCAAGCTAGAGAAGTCACGAGCTTAGGAGCTGGAGCCCAACCTTGCTTCCCCTTGCAACTAGAACTTTGCCATGCCTCAGTTTACCCAGGAGGATTCAAGAGCCCATCATGAGAAGTGTCATAAACAACCTGCTCTCCTGCTGAAGCCAGACCAGCCCCGAGGTAGTGTGGCATTCCTGCCAGCAACCAGCTGTGCCTGGTGAACAAGAGCACCCCAAAAAGGCTCAATGGCTAATACACAGCAGCAGCACTCCCCACCTAGGTGGAACCAGCTGTGAGTAATTAATTCATTGACTTTTTGGCTTAACACTTCTGGTTGAGTCTCCCCACCACCACCCGCCGTGTTCGAGCATCATTTTGAGCTGGGGATTTGTCTCTGATACTCCTACTGGTTTGCTTAAAACTGTTAAAATTGTCACATTTGACTAACTATTGTAGATTCCCATTGTAAATACATATTCTAAATGTACATCAAACCCATTTAATAGTTTTTTGGCATTTTTAAAAATATTAATAAAAAGTTATCAATATTTTTATTTATATCCATATTTGCCATATCTTAATTATAAATTTAATAAATTCCATAACAAGCATGCTTCTCTTTAAACTGGAGAGCTATGGATTTGATGGGTAGACTGAGAAGTGGATAAGGAATTGGTTGGATGATCAACTCAAGAGGGTAGTGATCAATGGCTTGTTTTCTGTCATAGGTTAAGGGTTAGCCACTGGACTGTAACTTGGAACTTGATTCCAGTGGGTGGAAACACCAGCCCAGGGGGTGTCACTGGATCATGTATCATGTTATTCACTTATCTTCCCTGCATACCCTGTATTTAAGAGGCAGGAACTTCCAGAGAGCTCTTTCTTGTTTTGCTTTTGCTGCTTGGTAAGGAACTTGTCCACTGGCTGAGAGCTGCTTTGCTATGTGGCTGGGCCTGGTCCATTGCTGATTTTGGTTCTGTGTATATTCCTGTGTCTGTTCTCTTTCCCAAAATCCCTGTACATCCCTTTTGCCTTAATACCTTTTATTCTTTGGTTAAAACTATTTTAACTTTGAGTTTAGTTCAAGTCTCTTTTGTTACTCCTTTACCTTCCTCTGCCTATCTTCTCCCTACTGGTGAAGTGGGACAGGGAAGAATGGGGTAACCTACAGCTCTGTCCAGTGCACTTTAGCCTTGGAAGTTCAAGAAAATGTCCAGATGAAGGCAGGCAATGAGTGGTGTACCTCAGGAGTCTGTATTGGGACCAGTGCTGTTCAATATCTTCATCAGTGATGTAAGCAGAAAGATGGAAAGCATCCTCAGCAAATTTGCAGATGATGCCAAGTTGAGGGGTGCACCTAACAAGAATGAAGGACAGGATGCCATCCAGAGAGAACTAGACAGGCTGAAGAGGTGGACTGAGTAGAATCTCAAGCAGTTCAATAAGTTAAAATGCAAGGTCCTGCACCTAGGTAGGGTCAATCCTTGATATCAATACAAGCTGGGGGATGACAAAATCAAGAGCAGTCCCATAGAAAAGGATTTGAGGACAGTAGTGGACAAGAAGATGAACATCAGCCAACAATGTGCACTTGCAGACCAGAAGGCCAATTACATCCTGGGTTGCATTAAAAAAAGCATAACCAGCAGCTGGAGAGAGGTGATTCTGCCACCAAGATGATTTGCTGGCCTTTGAATCTGTGGGAGAACATATGGGAGGTTGGCAGTAATGAAATGCTGTAAGTGGGAACCCAGGGGATAGCAGATGATAAGATGCTTTTCTGAACTTCAGATCCATGTAAGAATGGATGGGAGGATGACGATAACAGAATGCCTTATTGCTGGAATGGATAGGAAAGTAGATAGTAAAAGCCACATGTTAAGAGTAAGAGTGTAAAGAGTATTAGTAGGCTGTGAGAAAGGGAAGTAAAGCATGCATGAATCGCTCAATAAATAGCCTCTTGGGCCTCAGTTTGAGACCATTTGCCTGCTTGCAGTAGCAGCCGCTTCTCACAAGTCAGTCTACTAGGTTGTAATTAATTTTGCCATGTTGAGACCAGCAGACCAGGCCATATTGAGAGCGGAAGGCCAGCATCAGTATATTTAACAACACTCAGAAATGGAAGAAAAGGGTGATAAACATGACCAGAGGGCTTGACTAACTCTCCTGTGAAGAAAAGGTGAAAGAATTTGGGCTGCTAACTGGAGAAGGAAGACCTTATGTTGTAGTATGGGTGTAGGTAGATGTAGATGTAGATGTAGAGCACATCTTCCAGGCCAAGGTGTTAGCAGGTGAAGATGTTTATTATGTTACACAGCAAAGTTATACAGTCTATCAGAAGGCACATGTGTCCCATTGCAATTGGTCATTTTCTATTGGCATGTGTGTAATTAAGGCATACAATAGGTTAAAATAACAGAACAATATTCTAACATGTCCAACCAAATTCTGCCAAGTTTCTCCCTTCAGTTACAAGATGTTTACATTCTTTTCTAAGTCAGAGACCAAACATAGCTGTTCCAAAGCTATCTGAAAACATCCCTTCTCCTACCTAAACCATGCTTTTTAAAGCGAAAACCTATTTACCACGACCTTCACCTATATTACATAGAGCTCTCACAAAATGCTATAGCACACACACACAAAAAAAAAAGGTTTGAATCGGAAGAAAAACTTAACTTCTGAACTTGTAGAATAACTTATTCTACTTAAATGTATCCATTATCACTTATATATCATTATTATTAATTATCATGTCTATTACAATCAATTACTAATTACAACAGTATATAATTTCCATATGCTTAACATATAAATTATTATTTATTACTTGAAATACCATATTATAATTACTAAATACTTATCATGAGTATTCACTATTCATTATGCCTACCGTTAAAACTTCACTATTAAAAACATAGAAATAACTAATCTCCAAAATCCCTTATAATCAGAAATAATGCTATAATCATTATCCATATCAGGTTTACACTTACAAAATGTGGAATATTTTTCTTAACAAAACGTAGCACTGTTATTCTAAATCAGAACACAGTTTCTGCAGACAAGGGAGAGATAACACAGAGAGAAGGCAGGGAGAAAGAGGGGAACTACCAGGCCCAGTAAAACTGCTGTAGCCACAGAGGGAGCTGGGGGTGGGGAGAAACATTGCCAAAACCAGAGCAGCTCCCTTTCCAGGTAGAATAGCATAGAAAGAACAGAATAGGATAGGATAGGATGGGATAGAATAGAATAGAATAGAATAGAATAGAATAGAATAGAATAGAATAGAATAGAATCATAGAATCATAGAATCATAGCATCATAGTATCATAGTATCAGTCAGGATTGGGAGGGACTACAAGGATCATCTAGTTCCAACCCCCTGCCATGGGCAGGGACACCCTACACTAGATCAGGCTGGCCAGAGCCTCATCCAGCCTGGTCTTAAACACTTCCAGGGATGGGGCCTCAACCACCTCCCTGGATAACCCATTCCAGGCCTTCACCACTCTCATGGTGAAGAAATTCCTCCTTACATCTAGCCTGAATCTCCCCACCTCCAGCTTCATTCCATTCCCCCTAGTCCTATCACTACCTGATAGCCTGAGAAGTCCCTCCCCAGCCTTCTTGTAGGCCCCATTCAGATACTGGAAGGCCACAATGAGGTCGCCTCGGAGCCTTCTCTTCTCCAGAATGTACAGCCCCAACTCCTTCAGAATAGAATAGAATAGAATAGAATAGAATAGACCAAAACACAATAGAATTAACCAGATCGGAAAAGACCTTCAAGATCATCAAGTCCAACCTATCGTCCAACACTATCTAATCAACTAAACCATGGCACCAAGTGCCCCATACAGTGTCTTCCTAAACACCTCCAGTGATGGTGACTCCACCACCACCCTGGGCAGCCCATTCCAAACGACAATGACTCTTTCTGTGAAGAACTTCTTCCTAACATCCAGCCTAAACCACCCCTAGCACAGCTTGAGACTGTGTCCTCTTGTTCTCATGCTGGTTGCCTGGGAGAAGAGACCAACCCCCACCTGCCTACAACCTTCCTTCAGGTAGTTGTAGATAGCAATAAGGTCTCCTCAGAGCCTCCTCTTTTCCAGGTTAACCCCAGCTCCCTCAGCCTCCTCTCACAGGGCTTGTGCTCCAAATCCATCACCAACTTTGTTATTCTTCTCTGGATATGTTCGAGCAAGTCAACATTTTTCCTAAACTGAGGGGCCCAGAACTGGACACAGGACTCAAGGTGTGGCCTAACTAGTGCTGAGTACAGGGGCACAATGACCTCCTGCTCCTGCTGGCCACACTATTCCTGATACAGGCCAGGATGCCATTGGCCTTCTTGGCCACCTGGGCACACTGCTGGCTCATGTTCAGCTGGTTGTCAACCACTATCCCCAGGTCCCTCTCTGCCTGGCCCCTCTCCAGCCACTCTGACCTCAGACTGTAGCACTGCATGGGCTTGTTATGGTCAATGTGCAGAACCCAGCACTTGGATGTGTTAAATCTCATGCCGTTGGACTGTGCCCATTTGTCCAGCCTGTCAAGGTCCCTTTGCAGAGCCCTCCTACTTTCTAACAGATCAACACCTGCTTCATATTGGTGTCATCTGCAAATTTACTGATGATGGTCTCAAGCCCCTCATCCAGATCATCAATAAAGATATTGAACAAAATGGGGCCCAGCACTGATCCCTGGGGAACATCACTAGTGACTGGCTGCCAGCTGGATGTGGCACCATTTGCCACCACTCTCTGGTCTCAGCCCTCCAGCCAGTTCCTGACCCAGCACAGAGTGCTCCTGTCCAAGCCATGGTCTGATAGCTTGGCCAGGAGTTTGCTGTGGAGAATGGTGTCAAAGGCCTTGCTGAAGTCCAGGTAGACTACATCAACAGCCTTCCCCACATCCACCAGGCAGGTCACCTGATCATAGAAGGAGATCAGGCTGGTCAAGCAGTACCTGCCCTTCCTAAATCCATGCTGGCTGGGCCTGATCCCTTGGCCATCCTGTAAGTGCTGTGTGATCGCACTCAAGATGACCTGTTCCATAATCTTGCCTGGCACAGAGGTCAGGCTGACAGGTTTGTAATTCCCTGGTTCCTCCTTCCAGCCCTTCTTGTGGATGGTATCATGTTTGCCAGCTTCCAGTTATCTGGGACCTCTCCAGTGAGTCAGGACTGTTGAAGAATGATGGAGAGTGGCTTGGTGTGGTGAAGGCACATTCTGCCCAGATACTA
>JAWKAJ010000423.1:0-14719 GCA_033816785.1 Picus viridis
GATCATCTGGTCCAACCCCCCTGCCAAAGCAGCATCGCCTAAGGTAGTCTGCACAGGAATGCATCCAGGTGGGTTTGGAAAGTCTCAGAAGGGACTCCACAACTTCTCTGGGCAGCCTGTTCCAGTGCTCCATCACCCTCACTGTGAAGAACTTTCTCCTCATGTTGAGGTGAAATCACAGTATCACAGTATCACAGTATTACCAAGGTTGGAAGAGACCTTGAAGATCATCGAGTCCAACCTGTAACCACAGACCTCACAACTAGACCATGGCACCAAGTGCCACATCCAGTCCCCTCTTGAACGCCTCCAGGGACGGCGACTCCACCACCTCCCCGGGCAGCACATTCCAATGACGAATCACTCTCTCAGTGAAGAACTTTCTCCTCACCTCGAGCCTAAACTTCCCCTGGTGCAGCTTGAGACTGTGTCCCCTTGTTCTGGTGCTGGTTGCTAGGGAGAAGAGGCCAACCCCTTCCTGGCTACAACCACCTTTCAGGTAGTTGTAGAGAGCAATGAGGTCTCCCCTGAGCCTCCTCTTCTCCAGGCTAAACAGCCCCAGCTCCCTCAGCCTCTCCTCATAGGGCTTGTGCTCAAGGCCTCTCCCCAGCCTTGTTGCCCTTCTCTGGACACGTTCAAGTGTCTCGATGTCCTTCTTAAACTGAGGGGCCCAGAACTGGACACAGTAAAAGAAATATTCTACGTTCTATGACACATTCTTACAGAAGGTTGGACCTGATGATCTTAGAGGTCCTTCCCAACCTTAATGATTCTATGATTACCACTGTTAGCAAGATTCGTGTTTCTGTTGCTTTCCTGTCTCATCACATGATGAAACAGCCTTGCAACTCTTCAGATAGTAACTAGGAGCATTTGGGCTCCTAAGGGCCAGAATGAGCTTTCAACAAGTAGAGTAAATGTTACACAACAGGAACACCACGGAACATGATGCACGAGGTGAAGAAAGCCTCATGCAAATGTTCAGATGAAAAGAGTGAGTCACAACTGAATCACAGAGAGGGGAAAAAGGCATCATTAATCCAGAGGAGTGTAATCTTCTCAAGAACAACAGGCAAAACTGTGCTGGTATAACACTGGTGAAACAACTTTTGCTCTCTTGTGTATTGTTTAGTTATTTCTTATGCAGTCATCATCCAAAAAAAACCCCAAACCATTACCTGACTATCTGAAAAGAATGGGGCTGGTTTAAAAGTCATGGAGCAATGTGATCTGGAAAGCAGCAGAGGAGGAGGAGGAGTCTTGCTTTTTTCCTTGTTGTTGATAGCTTCTTTGAAACTGTGATACAGTGCTTTTTGTTCAGCTTCAACTTGCTCTACTAAAGTCAGTGCTTCCTAGGATTTAAAACAAAAGGGAGGGGGAAAAAAATATTAAAGCACATCAATCAGACAGACTTAACTTATAAATGGGTTTCCAAATGGTCTAACAAAAGTTCACTGCAATGGAGATGACTTTTGTAGGTTTCCATAGCACCTTCCATTCTAAATCAAGATGGATGGCACTTTGTTGTTAAGTCTTACACATGCAGATTCATTTCACAGAGTACAATAAAGAGAATGTAGAGTTGCACATGAAAGAGGGCTGAGGCACACCCAGTTTTGGAAGAGCCTATGACAAAAGGAGAGCAATCACGGTAATGTTAATTAGCAATTAGTGTCGAGCAGGAATGATCACCAATAAGAAACAAAACCAGAATACTAGGGAGAGATGGAGAGCTGATCTGTGGAAGTTGTGAAGGAGTCATGGAAGCTTCAATCCACTCCCTCTGACCTTGTCACAACAAGCCCTTGTAAAATGTCCCTCCCCAGCTTTCTTGTAGAGACTTTTCTTGTGGCTTTCATTCCTCTCCTCTCCTGAGGACACACTTTTGATTAGTACAAGGATGGAATCGCTCTCAGGTTGGACAAAGATGATGTTGTGACTGAGAGTGGTACTACATGTCCTGCTCTTCATTAATTGTGGACCTTCGAAGATAATAAATGTGGCAGTGTGGCAGAAGGAGAAAGAATAATCTTATGGAATAGGAAGCCAAATGTCACTATAAACCTCCACATTTTATCCCTGCTTCTGCCACAGGCTTGCCCTGTGATAAATCACATTTTATCCCTTTCTGTGCCATAGACTTGTTCTGTGGTATTAGCTTGATCATATTAATACAGTTTTCCAGCTGGCCAACAAGAATTACAGGGTACTCAAGTCTGTAAAGGAGACATGTAGGACAGGAAGGAAGGATGAAACAGCTGTGAGAGCAATCAAAAAGGCATTGAGGGTACAGAGTAGCTGAGGTAGTTAAGCAGTGTGATGAGTATGCACATACATAGCGTGGCGTGTCCCTGCCCATATGGGGGGGTTGGAACTAGATGATCCTTGTGGTCCCTTCCAACCCTGACTGATACTATGATACTATGATATGATTCAGAAGCTTCTATACCTGCCTGGTAGTTTATAGCAGGAGAAAAGGTTTTTTGCATGTTTCTCAAAAACAGTGCAATAAGAACAGCACCACAGACTGGTTTGGGTTGGAAGGGACCTTAAAGATCATCTAGCTCCCACCCCACTGGCATGGCAGGAACACCTCCTACAAGACTGACCAGGTTACTCAAGCCCCCACCCAACCTGGCTTTGAATGCTGCCGGGCTTGCAGCCTCCACAACTTGTCTGGGCAGACATACCATATTGTGCTGACTGCAGTAGCAAAGACTGGAATTAATTCCATATAATCCTGTATAGACATCTTGGATGTGCTGAGAGAAGCATGAAAACATATGGACTTGCTGGTCATGAAGTGAACACAGCCCACCTCGGAGAGGAAAATCGATTCCTTATAGTACAAATAGTCCCTGCCTATGGCAGAGACCTCAAGGATCATCTAGTTCCAACCTCCCTTGCAGGTGAACCCTGAGGTCCCTTCCAGCCCTGACAATTCTATGATTCATTGGCTGGATGTAATGTTGCTATGAAGTATAAGGCACATTTAAGAATACTATGTTGCTGGAGAAGAGGAGGCTCAGGGGGAGACCTTATTGCTCTCTACAGTTACCTGAAGGGAGGTTGTAGCCAGGTGGGGGTTGGTCTCTTCTCCCAGGCAACCAGCACCAGAACAAGAGGACACAGTCTCAAGCTGTGCCAGGGGAAGTTTAGGCTGGATGTTAGAAAGAAGTTCTTCCCAGAAAGAGTAATTGGCCATTGGAATGTGCTGCCCAGGGAGGTGGTGGAGTCACCATCCCCGGAGGTGTTTAGGAAGAGACTGGATGAGGCACTTGGTGCCATGGTTTAGTTGATTAGATGGTGCTGGGTGACAGGTTGGACTCGATGATCTCAAAGGTCTTTTCCAACCTGGTTAATTCTATTCTATTCTGTTTGAAAGTTGTCGATATCCAAGAGGATCAGGGTAAGTTTGTCCAAGCCAAGTTAATTTTGACATTTCCTGGCTGCAAATGTGTTATATATATTTTTTTTTTATCTACATCTTCCCTGTGAAAAGTGCACAGAAGTAAAGTATGCTGAAGGTCAGCAGAAGGCCTTTGCAAATGTCTGTTTGGGATAATCACACTTTTCTCAGGAATTGTTTGTAAGTCTTCACTGGTGACTGCAGTTACAACTTGGGTACTTTATCTTATCTTCATAAATACCACATCTTTCATAAATACATGAGATCTTTATTTTTTGTGTGTGTGCTTTTTCTGATCCTGTTTTTGCATTCTTCTGACATAGAAGATATGTGTGTTAAATCTGTGTCCAGTTCTGGGCCCCTCAATTTAAGAAGGACGTTGAAACACTTGCATGTGTCCAGAGAAGGGCAACGAGGTTGGCAAGAGGTCTGGAGCACAGCCCTGTGAAGAGAGGCTGAAGGAGCTGGGGTTGTTTTGCCTGGAGAAGAGGAGGCTCAGGGGAGACCTTATTGCCATCTATAACTCCCTGAAGGGAGGTTGTAGCCAGGTGGGGGCTGGTCTCTTTTCCCAGGCAACCAGCATTAGAACAAGAGGACACAGTCTCAAGCTGTGCCAGGGGAAGTTTAAGCTTGAGGTGAGGAGAAAGTTCTTCACAGGAAGAGTAATTTGCCATTGGAATGTGCTGCCCAGGGAGTGGTAGAGTCACCATCCCTGGAGGTGTTCAAGAGGGGATTGAATGTGGCAGTTGGATCTATGGTTTAGCTAGTCATGAGGTGTTAGGTAATAGGTTGGACTTGATGATCTCTGAGGTCTTTTCCAACCTTATTGATTCTATGATTCTATGATCATGATTCCAAATTTATAGCAGTGAGGAGGAAAACATTTTCTTCTAGCTTCCTGTTTAAAATACCTTTTTCATATATTCCACAGTGGGAATTGCAGATTCTGTTAGTTGTTGTATAAAGAAGTTTTATGCCCCACCGATGAGAAGGCAATTTTCATGGGCAGATGCTGGTACAAAGCTCAATGGAAAGGCTCTCATTGATTTTTAAAACTAAATGAATAAATAAAAAAACTTCAGAATGAGCCCATGAAGACTCTACCTTTAGCCTCAATAAATCCCTAAATCTCCAGTTTCTGCATTTAATAAGAATACAAATGAAGTCCATGTCAGCAGCAGCAGCCAAGGTAATCTAAGACAGATCTTGGAAAAAGAAAGGTGTTGAAGGTTGCAATGGGGAGAAGGAAACCTGCGTGACACTTTGGCAAGGCATAGGTTCATCTTTTCAGTCTAGGTGACTAAGTGTAGAAAGAAAGATCCTATCTTCTTTCAGCTTTCCTACAAGCTGCATCTGTGCACACAACTTGGTGATGTGCTCTTTCCGTGGTTTGAGTCACTTTATTCTTTCATAGCAAAGAAAATTCTCAGGGGCAATTTGACATCTGTTGAAAACACCCAGTGCCCCTCAAGTTCCTTCCATTGTCTGCCTTCTTCAAGAAGGAGTAATCCAGAACATGAAAAACTGTGATAATGAACTTCTACCTATCAATAGGTCAAGAGAGGTTCTCCTCCCCTCTACTCTGCCCTGCTGAGGCCACATCTGGAGTATTGTCTCCATTCTGGGCCACTCAGTTCAAGAAAGACAGAGAGCTGCTTAAGAGAGTCCAGCAGAGAGCCATGAGGATGATTAAGGGAGTGGAACACCTTCCATAAGAGGAGAGCCTGAAGGAGCTGAGGGCTCTTTAGCTTGGAGAAGAGGAGACTGAGAGGTGACCTCATCAATGTTTATAAATATGTAAAGGTTGAGTCCCAAGAGGCTGGAGCCAGGCTCTGCTGGGTGGTGCCCAATGACAGGACAAGGGGCAATGGGAAGAAGTTGAGGCACAGAAGTTCCATGGAAACAAAAGGAAGAATTTGTTCCCTGTGAGGGTGACAGAGCACTGGAACAGGCTGCCCAGGGAGTTTGTGGAGTCTCCCCCTCTGGAGACATTCAAAACCCGCCTGGATGTGTTCCTGTGTGATCTGATGTAGGTGTTCCTCCTCTGGCAGGGGATTTGGACTGGATGAGCTTCCGAGGTCCCTTCCAGCCCCTGAAATTCTGTGATTCTGTGATAATTGATTTAATTTTTTCATTACCTTCAGCAGCTGCCTTTGGGAAGCAGTGGTTAAGTCTTCAGGGTACTTCTGTGCAGCCTTTTGCATCAAAAAGACTGCTCTGGAGAGTTTGTTCTTCTTAATTTTTCTCATTATAAATCCCTCTGTAAAATATGTGTTGTGAGACATTTATAAAGCAGCAGTGGTAAATTGTTATGCTTCTAAAATCTTCATTACCAAGCCTTACCTGTCAAATAAGGGCAATCTTTAACATTCACATGAGACTTGCCAGCCTTCCATGTGTTTTCCTTTTGAGCACCTGTATGGGAAGGAGATCCTGGGTTATTAGTTCTGATAGTGCTATCGAGAACGTGTCAGTGAGAGGACTTAAGGTGCAGTTTTGTAGTAAAACTCTGCTCCAGCTCATGTTCTTTTACTTGGTTCAAGGAGAATTTCTTGGACTGATCATGCCACTAACAGCTTTAGGAGTTACAGTAAGATCACAGGAAGAAGGATCTTGTTTGTTCATAGGGTTGCATATAATACAAACCTTTAATTTATTCACAAATCAAAGACACAAACTAACCCCAAACAAGCAATAACAACCAAACCCCACCCCCAAGCAACCAAGGCTGTTGGAATGTGCTGCCCAGAGAGGTGGTGGAGTCACCATCCCTGGAGGTGTTCAAGAGGAGATTGGACGTGGCACTTAGTGCCATGGTTTAGTAGTCATGAGGTCTTGGGTGACAGGTTGGACCTGATGATCTTTGAGGTCTTTTCCAACCTTATTGATTCTATGATTCTATGATTCAAGCAAACAAAACCCACCAGGAATAGGAGACCAAGCAGAGTTCTTTCAGAAGGCATGTGGCAAGAATGGAATTGCTGACAGGGAAGAGATAAGGACAACTTCAGTAGAGTTGTCAAGGAGTAGAAATTCAGGTTACAAGCAGCAGTGAATAAAATATTCAAGTCATTCTCTAGAGAAAAAATTATACTGCAGAGGGAAAAAAATCTGCAGAGCATCCCTCAAGTCTCCCTCACTGGCACTGTTACAGTTAATATTCTGACTGAAATACCACAACAAGCTGCCTAGGAACCAAATCCAGTAGCTCCTAGCAGAGTTGAACTCCCAGTGATTGAGTAGAGGTGTGCTAAATCTAAATGCTGTAGATTCAGTGCATTGCTTCTGTCTGCATGTGGCATACACACTGCCCTACATCAGCCCCTCTTGAGAAGGAAGAGGAGCTCCTTTATCTCTTGAGATCACAAAATGCATTACTAAAGGACTCTTATCAAGTTTTGAAGACTCCAGAAGAAAATCTGTCACCACAAGCACAGACACTGGAATCATCTCTCAAGGGAAGTGGTGGATTCCCCCACATTGCTCAGTTTTAAGACTCAGCTTGCCAGGGTGCTGGGTTATTTCATTTCAACTACACTATCATGTAGAAAGGCTGAACCAGATGATCCTTGGGGTCCCTTCCAGCCTGGCATTCTATGATTCTATGATTTAGTGTAGTTGAAATGAAATAACCCAGCACCCTGGCAAGCTGAGTCTTAAAACTGAGCAATGTGGGGGGAATCCACCACTTCCCTTGAGAGATGATTCCAGTGTCTGTGCAACGTGGTGACAGATTTTCTTCTGGAGTCTTCAAAACTTGATAAGAGTCCTTTAGTAATGCATTTTGTGATCTCAAGAGATAAAGGGCTCCTCTTCCTTCTCAAGAGGGGCTGATGTAGGGCAGTGTGTATGCCACATGCAGACAGAAGCAATGCACTGAATCTACAGCATTTGGAATTTACTTACACCTCTACTCAATCACTGGGAGTTCTTTCTGCTAGGAACTGGATTTGGTTCCTAGGCAGCTTGTTGTGGTATTTCAGTCAGAATATTAACTGTAACAGTGCCAGTGAGGGAGACTTGAGGATGCTCTGCAGATTTTTTCCCTCTGCAGTATAATTTTTTCTCTAGAGAATGACTTGAATATTTTATTCACTGCTGCTTGTAACCTGAATTTCTACTCCTTGACAACTCTACTGAAGTTGTCCTTATCTCTTCCCTGTCAGCAATTCCATTCTTGCCACATGCCTTCTGAAAGAACTCTGCTTGGTCTCCTATTCCTGGTGGGTTTTGTTTGCTTGAATCATAGAATCATAGAATCAATAAGGTTGGAAAAGACCTCAAAGATCATCAGGTCCAACCTGTCACCCAAGACCTCATGACTACTAAACCATGGCACTAAGTGCCACGTCCAATCTCCTCTTGAACACCTCCAGGGATGGTGACTCCACCACCTCTCTGGGCAGCACATTCCAACAGCCTTGGTTGCTTGGGGGTGGGGTTTGGTTGTTATTGCTTGTTTGGGGTTAGTTTGTGTCTTTGATTTGTGAATAAATTAAAGGTTTGTATTATATGCAACCCTATGAACAAACAAGATCCTTCTTCCTGTGATCTTACTGTAACTCCTAAAGCTGTTAGTGGCATGATCAGTCCAAGAAATTCTCCTTGAACCAAGTAAAAGAACATGAGCTGGAGCAGAGTTTTACTACAAAACTGCACCTTAAGTCCTCTCACTGACACGTTCTCGATAGCACTATCAGAACTAATAACCCAGGATCTCCTTCCCATACAGGTGCTCAAAAGGAAAACACATGGAAGGCTGGCAAGTCTCATGTGAATGTTAAAGATTGCCCTTATTTGACAGGTAAGGCTTGGTAATGAAGATTTTAGAAGCATAACAATTTACCACTGCTGCTTTATAAATGTCTCACAACACATATTTTACAGAGGGATTTATAATGAGAAAAATTAAGAAGAACAAACTCTCCAGAGCAGTCTTTTTGATGCAAAAGGCTGCACAGAAGTCCCTGAAGACTTAACCACTGCTTCCCAAAGGCAGCTGCTGAAGGTAATGAAAAAATTAAATCAATTATCACAGAATCACAGAATTTCAGGGGCTGGAAGGGACCTCGGAAGCTCATCCAGTCCAAATCCCCTGCCAGAGGAGGAACACCTACATCAGATCACACAGGAACACATCCAGGCGGGTTTTGAATGTCTCCAGAGGGGAGACTCCACAGAAGCTCCCTGGGCAGCCCTGTTCAGTGCTCTGTCACCCTCACAGGGAACAAATTCTTCCTTGTTTTCCATGGAACTTCTGTGCCTCAACTTCTTCCCATTGCCCCTTGTCCTGTCATTGGGCACCGCAGCAGAGCCTGGCTCCAGCCTCTTGGGACTCAACCTTTACATATTTATAAACATTGATGAGGTCACCTCTCAGTCTCCTCTTCTCCAAGCTAAAAGAGCCCTCAGCTCCTTCAGGCTCTCCTCTTATGGAAGGTGTTCCACTCCTTAATCATCCTCATGGCTCTCTGCTGGACTCTCTTAAGCAGCTCTCTGTCTTTCTTGAACTGAGTGGCCCAGAATGGAGACAATACTCCAGATGTGGCCTCAGCAGGGCAGGTAGAGGGGGAGGAGAACCTCTCTTGACCTATTGATAGGTAGAAGTTCATTATCACAGTTTTTCATGTTCTGGATTACTCCTTCTTGAAGAAGGCAGACAATGGAAGGAACTTGAGGGGCACTGGGTGTTTTCAACAGATGTCAAATTGCCCCTGAGAATTTTCTTTGCTATGAAAGAATAAAGTGACTCAAACCACGGAAAGAGCATCACCAAGTTGTGTGCACAGATTGCAGCTTGTAGGAAAGCTGAAAGAAGATAGGATCTTTCTTTCTACACTTAGTCACCTAGACTGAAAAGATGAACCTATGCCTTGCCAAAGTGTCACGCAGGTTCCTTCTCCCATTGCAGCATCCAACACTTTCTTTTTCCAAGATCTGTCTTAGATTACCTTGGCTGCTGCTGCTGACATGGACTTCATTTGTATTCTTATTAAATGCAGAAACTGGAGATTTAGGGATTTATTGAGGCTAAAGGTAGAGTCTTCATGGGCTCATTCTGAAGTTTTTTATTTATTCATTTAGTTTTAAAAATCAATGAGAGCCTTTCCCATTGAGCTTTGTACCAGCATCTGCCCATGAAAATTGCCTTCTCATCCGGTGGGGCATAAAACTTCTTTATACAACAACTAACAGAATCTGCAATTCCCACTGTGGAATATATGAAAAGGTATTTTAAACAGGAAGCTAGAAGAAAATGTTTCCTCCTCACTGCTATAAATTTGGAATCATGATCATAGAATCATAGGAATCAATAAGGTTGGAAAAGACCTCAGAGATCATCAAGTCCAACCTATTACCTAACACCTCATGACTAAGCTAAACCATAGATCCAACTGCCACATTCAATCCCCTCTTGAACACCTCCAGGGATGGTGACTCTACCACTCCCTGGGCAGCACATTCCAATGGCAAATTACTCTTCCTGTGAAGAACTTTCTCCTCACCTCAAGCTTAAACTTCCCCTGGCACAGCTTGAGACTGTGTCCTCTTGTTCTAATGCTGGTTGCCTGGGAAAAGAGACCAGCCCCCACCTGGCTACAACCTCCCTTCAGGGAGTTATAGATGGCAATAAAGGTCTCCCCTGAGCCTCCTCTTCTCCAGGCAAAACAACCCCAGCTCCTTCAGCCTCTCTTCACAGGGCTGTGCTCCAGACCTCTTGCCAACCTCGTTGCCCCTTCTCTGGACACATGCAAGTGTTTCAACGTCCTTCTTAAATTGAGGGGCCCAGAACTGGACACAGATTTAACACACATATCTTCTATGTCAGAAGAATGCAAAAACAGGATCAGAAAAAGCACACACACAAAAAATAAAGATCTCATGTATTTATGAAAGATGTGGTATTTATGAAGATAAGATAAAGTACCCAAGTTGTAACTGCAGTCACCAGTGAAGACTTACAAACAATTCCTGAGAAAAGTGTGATTATCCCAAACAGACATTTGCAAAGGCCTTCTGCTGACCTTCAGCATACTTTACTTCTGTGCACTTTTCACAGGAAGATGTAGATAAAAAAAAATATATATAACACATTTGCAGCCAGGAAATGTCAAAATTAACTTGGCTTGGACAAACTTACCCTGATCCTCTTGGATATCGACAACTTTCAAACAGAATAGAATAGAATTAACCAGGTTGGAAAAGACCTTTGAGATCATCGAGTCCAACCTGTCACCCAGCACCATCTAATCAACTAAACCATGGCACCAAGTGCCTCATCCAGTCTCTTCCTAAACACCTCCGGGGATGGTGACTCCACCACCTCCCTGGGCAGCACATTCCAATGGCCAATTACTCTTTCTGGGAAGAACTTCTTTCTAACATCCAGCCTAAACTTCCCTGGCACAGCTTGAGACTGTGTCCTCTTGTTCTGGTGCTGGTTGCCTGGGAGAAGAGACCAACCCCCACCTGGCTACAACCTCCCTTCAGGTAACTGTAGAGAGCAATAAGGTCTCCCCCTGAGCCTCCTCTTCTCCAGCAACATAGTATTCTTAAATGTGCCTTATACTTCATAGCAACATTACATCCAGCCAATGAATCATAGAATTGTCAGGGCTGGAAGGGACCTCAGGGTTCACCTGCAAGGGAGGTTGGAACTAGATGATCCTTGAGGTCTCTGCCATAGGCAGGGACTATTTGTACTATAAGGAATCGATTTTCCTCTCCGAGGTGGGCTGTGTTCACTTCATGACCAGCAAGTCCATATGTTTTCATGCTTCTCTCAGCACATCCAAGATGTCTATACAGGATTATATGGAATTAATTCCAGTCTTTGCTACTGTAGTCAGCACAATATGGTATGTCTGCCCAGACAAGTTGTGGAGGCTGCAAGCCCGGCAGCATTCAAAGCCAGGTTGGGTGCGGGCTTGAGTAACCTGGTCAGTCTTGTAGGAGGTGTTCCTGCCATGCCAGTGGGGTGGGAGCTAGATGATCTTTAAGGTCCCTTCCAACCCAAACCAGTCTGTGGTGCTGTTCTTATTGCACTGTTTTTGAGAAACATGCAAAAAACCTTTTCTCCTGCTATAAACTACCAGGCAGGTATAGAAGCTTCTGAATCATATCATAGTATCATAGTATCAGTCAGGGTTGGAAGGGACCACAAGGATCATCTAGTTCCAACCCCCGCCATGGGCAGGGACACGCCACGCTATGTATGTGCATACTCATCACACTGCTTAACTACCTCAGCTACTCTGTACCCTCAATGCCTTTTTGATTGCTCTCACAGCTGTTTCATCCTTCCTTCCTGTCCTACATGTCTCCTTTACAGACTTGAGTACCCTGTAATTCTTGTTGGCCAGCTGGAAAACTGTATTAATATGATCAAGCTAATACCACAGAACAAGTCTATGGCACAGAAAGGGATAAAATGTGATTTATCACAGGGCAAGCCTGTGGCAGAAGCAGGGATAAAATGTGGAGGTTTATAGTGACATTTGGCTTCCTATTCCATAAGATTATTCTTTCTCCTTCTGCCACACTGCCACATTTATTATCTTCGAAGGTCCACAATTAATGAAGAGCAGGACATGTAGTACCACTCTCAGTCACAACATCATCTTTGTCCAACCTGAGAGCGATTCCATCCTTGTACTAATCAAAAGTGTGTCCTCAGGAGAGGAGAGGAATGAAAGCCACAAGAAAAGTCTCTACAAGAAAGCTGGGGAGGGACATTTTACAAGGGCTTGTTGTGACAAGGTCAGAGGGAGTGGATTGAAGCTTCCATGACTCCTTCACAACTTCCACAGATTAGCTCTCCATCTCTCCCTAGTATTCTGGTTTTGTTTCTTATTGGTGATCATTCCTGCTCGACACTAATTGCTAATTAACATTACCGTGATTGCTCTCCTTTTGTCATAGGCTCTTCCAAAACTGGGTGTGCCTCAGCCCTCTTTCATGTGCAACTCTACATTCTCTTTATTGTACTCTGTGAAATGAATCTGCATGTGTAAGACTTAACAACAAAGTGCCATCCATCTTGATTTAGAATGGAAGGTGCTATGGAAACCTACAAAAGTCATCTCCATTGCAGTGAACTTTTGTTAGACCATTTGGAAACCCATTTATAAGTTAAGTCTGTCTGATTGATGTGCTTTAATATTTTTTTCCCCCCTCCCTTTTGTTTTAAATCCTAGGAAGCACTGACTTTAGTAGAGCAAGTTGAAGCTGAACAAAAAGCACTGTATCACAGTTTCAAAGAAGCTATCAACAACAAGGAAAAAAGCAAGACTCCTCCTCCTCCTCTGCTGCTTTCCAGATCACATTGCTCCATGACTTTTAAACCAGCCCCATTCTTTTCAGATAGTCAGGTAATGGTTTGGGGTTTTTTTTGGATGATGACTGCATAAGAAATAACTAAACAATACACAAGAGAGCAAAAGTTGTTTCACCAGTGTTATACCAGCACAGTTTTGCCTGTTGTTCTTGAGAAGATTACACTCCTCTGGATTAATGATGCCTTTTTCCCCTCTCTGTGATTCAGTTGTGACTCACTCTTTTCATCTGAACATTTGCATGAGGCTTTCTTCACCTCGTGCATCATGTTCCGTGGTGTTCCTGTTGTGTAACATTTACTCTACTTGTTGAAAGCTCATTCTGGCCCTTAGGAGCCCAAATGCTCCTAGTTACTATCTGAAGAGTTGCAAGGCTGTTTCATCATGTGATGAGACAGGAAAGCAACAGAAACACGAATCTTGCTAACAGTGGTAATCATAGAATCATTAAGGTTGGGAAGGACCTCTAAGATCATCAGGTCCAACCTTCTGTAAGAATGTGTCATAGAACGTAGAATATTTCTTTTACTGTGTCCAGTTCTGGGCCCCTCAGTTTAAGAAGGACATCGAGACACTTGAACGTGTCCAGAGAAGGGCAACAAGGCTGGGGAGAGGCCTTGAGCACAAGCCCTATGAGGAGAGGCTGAGGGAGCTGGGGCTGTTTAGCCTGGAGAAGAGGAGGCTCAGGGAGACCTCATTGCTCTCTACAACTACCTGAAAGGTGGTTGTAGCCAGGAAGGGGTTGGCCTCTTCTCCCTAGCAACCAGCACCAGAACAAGGGGACACAGTCTCAAGCTGCACCAGGGGAAGTTTAGGCTCGAGGTGAGGAGAAAGTTCTTCACTGAGAGAGTGATTCGTCATTGGAATGTGCTGCCCGGGGAGGTGGTGGAGTCGCCGTCCCTGGAGGCGTTCAAGAGGGGACTGGATGTGGCACTTGGTGCCATGGTCTAGTTGTGAGGTCTGTGGTTACAGGTTGGACTCGATGATCTTCAAGGTCTCTTCCAACCTTGGTAATACTGTGATACTGTGATACTGTGATTTCACCTCAACATGAGGAGAAAGTTCTTCACAGTGAGGGTGATGGAGCACTGGAACAGGCTGCCCAGAGAAGTTGTGGAGTCCCTTCTGAGACTTTCCAAACCCACCTGGATGCATTCCTGTGCAGACTACCTTAGGCGATGCTGCTTTGGCAGGGGGTTGGACCAGATGATCTGGAGGTCCCTTCCAACCTCTGATGAACTGTGATACCCTGTCTGTGAGTGCCTGCCTTATAACTTGCAGTTTCTTTAGTCAGTTTCAAAGAAATTAACTAGGGAACAGTTCTTCCTTTTCATCTTTAATGCACAAAGGAAAAGAAATAAAAGAAATAAAGTTCTTTAAAGTCCAGTAGTTCATCTGGTTATTTTACTTCATGTTGTTGAATACAACTACTGTAACACATTGGGTCACTAGATGGTGCAATGTGATTATTATTCTTATGCGAGTCAGGATCTTCTAGAATATTTTTTTCTCTCTCTCTAAAGATAGAGATGGCTGTTGTGCAGACATAAAAGGTATCTTTTAGCAAGAACTTATTCACTGGGAATGGATACTTAGGATTTAATTATGCATCCAGAGCTCTAGTACTAGAAATCAAAGGATCTCTACAATTTCCTGATCTTAAAGCTGCTCATTTGCTGGCAACAATCTCTTCTGTTGCAATACCTCCTTCTGAAAAGCAGTCAGGATTCATTACAAGACAAATCATGTGTGTTACAAGGAAAATGAACATAATAGCCACAGAGAATTTGAGGTGCTGAAGGGTGACCTCATCTGCCGAACCTCAGGTCTGCTTAAAAGGCTGCTGAAAGCAAATAAACTTAGTACAGGCTTTTTAGTAGAAGTTTAACACAAGAAAACTTAATCAGATGCAGAACTTACTGAAAGCCATCTTCCCAGTTCTACAGAGATGAAATCAAAGTGAGTTTCCAGGTCT
>JAWKAJ010000424.1:0-14698 GCA_033816785.1 Picus viridis
GTGATGATCTTGAAGGTCTCTTCCAACCTGGTCTGGTCTATTCTATTCTATTCTATTCTATTCTATTCTATTCTATTCTATTCTATTCTAAATATTCTATTCTATTCTTTTTTGGTACTGGACACATTGTCTAGGAATATCTTACATGGAGTGACAAGAAAATGGTCTGGGGATCATTTTTTGTGCTCATTTTTGGACTCTCTTTGGTCTCACTCTGCATTTGGTTTTGTCGTGGTTTAGGCTGGGTGCTGGCCCTGATGCCACTGCACAGGCCATACCTGGGTTTGTTCCAAAGGGGGCCCAGCCCAGTGTGTGGTCACAGAAAGCCAGGTATTTCATTCCCATAATGCCCTGCTCCCCTATAAAACATCAGCATGGGGTCCTCTCTCTCTCTCTTTCCTCCCTTGCCGCTGCCTAGGTAAAATAGTGTGAGCTGCCTCTCCTGGGCCTGCCCAGGCCCAAGGCTGGGTTGGGGGTGAAGAAAGAGTCCTTGGGGGGGGGGGGGGGGTTGGGTGTGCCCCCAGGTGGGACATTCTTGGGTATGTTCTGGGATCTCTCACTCTCTTTGTCATGGTGCTTGTGGTTTTCTGTAAAACTTCCATTGTGGTTTTTTTTTCCATTTAAACTTCCCACCACTTTTGCAATTCATTTTGTCTGAGTCTTTCTTTTGCCTGTGGTGGGAATATTGGTCTCCCAACCCATAACAGGTTTCCTGGGATTTGTGATACATTCATGGAGAAAGTAGAGAGATCAGCATCCGGTCCTGGCTTCTCCCCAGACCTGCCTACTCTGGGGTCCTGCTCCCTGCCTGTGCTGGAGTGACCCTCTGCCATAAACTGGGGCTGTTTGCTGAAACCCACTGGCAGTGTGGCTTCCCTTGCACTACTCAGACAGCACTGGTCCACAAGTTTTGTCTGGCAAGTCACTTTTCCTTTGGATTTATGCCGTGTGACCCATGGATTGGATTATGTATCTTACAGTGCTGAGGCTTGTGTGTATGGAGGAATCCACTTGGTGCCATGGTTTAGTACTAATGAGTCTTGGCACTATCTCTAAATTCCTATTCCATCCTTGTGAGTAAAATCCAACTCTCGGCTTTCCCTAGGGTCATAGCTTGCCTCTGATTTTATAAGTGGGGTAAAGTTATTTTGTGGCTTAGCCTTTTCTATTTTCTGAATTCTCTAAATTGTACTAAAGTTGCCCATAAGCATCCTCGTAGAATTCATGACTGAATAGAACCTGTAAATAAAATTTAACCAGTTTTGTACATAATTTTGGGGCAGGGGTTTTGGGAAAATAAAGATAACTTTATTTTTATAATTCCTGCCTTGTTAATTTAATCCCAATCAAAGCAGTGACCTTCTCAGTCTTGTCCAACTTAAACATCCTTTCCTCATAAGAGATATCCTCCTATCCCCTAATCATCTTTGTAGCCCTCTGTTAGACTTCAGTAATTTCCTGACACTCTTGAACTGGGAAGCCCAAAACTGGAAACAATACTCCAGATGTGACCTCACTAGGGTGGAGTAGAAGAGGAGATAAATCTTCTCAGGCCTGCTGGGCACACTTCTTAATACATTCAAGGATACCATTGGCTGTCTTGTCTTCAAGAGAACACTGCTTACTTGTGGTTAACTTGTCCACCAGGATTCTCAGTTCCTTTTCCACGAAGCTGCTTTCCAACACACCATCCACTTTCCCGTACTCATGCAAACAACATATAAAAACCAGGAAAAGAGTCTTTTCACATCATCCTTGCAAAGAATATGTTTCCAAGTTTTCATTTGGTAATACATGAATTGACAGGGAAGATACACCAGTTACAACAATATAAGGACCATGGAGAGCAGACTGCAGACTCAGTTTTGGAGTTTTTAATGCCTGGATAATTCAAGGCAGCTGGAATGCAGTACAGCTTCATGCAGACAGGAGATATTCACTGGCTACAAACCACATTTTATGTCATTAAGATTCTGCTTGCGACTGTTGCAAACCTCTCTTGGAAAATTACAAGTGAGATTAAATGCAACATTGACAGCCTGCAAAAGCTGTGATGGATGAGCTGCCATCTTTAAGACAGACAGTTCCCTGCTAAGGTCAGTTCCTGCACAACCAAAGAGAGAGCACAAAGGCACCTGGGCTGGATTGTGGGTGGGGAGACACTGGTGTAATAATATAGATTTTATATAGATGTTGGATTTGCCTTGAGCACAGCTTCCTGGACAAGATGCAAGCAGGTGAAGACATTTATTACGTTATAGAGCAAAGTTATAGTCTACCAGAAGGCACATGTGTCACATCTCAATTGCTCACTTTCTACTGAGTACTGTGTCCAGTTCCTCAATTTAAGAAGGGTGTTGAGACTGTGTCCAGAGAAGGGAAACAAGGCTGATGAGAGGCCTCAAGCACAAGGCCTACAAGGAGAGGCTGAGGGAGCTGGGATTGTTTAGCCTGGAGAAGAGGAGGCTCAGGGGAGACCTTATTCCTGTCTACAACTACCTGAAGGGTGGTTGTAGCCACGACAGGTATGGTGTCTTCTCCCAGGCAACCAGCACCAGAACAAGAGGACACAGTCTCAAGCTGCGCCAGGGGAAGTTTAGGCTTGAGGTGAGGAGAAAGTTCTTCCCAGAAAGCATTGTTGGCCACTGGAATGTCCTGCCCAGGGAGGTGGTGGAGTCATCATCCCTGGAGGTGTTCAAGAAGGGATTGGACATGGCACTTGGTGCCATGGTTTAGTAGTCATGAGGTCTTAGGTGACAGGTTGGACTTGATCTTTGAGGTCTCTTCCAACCTTATTGATTCTATGATTCTATTGGCATTCATGTAATTAAGGCATACAATAGGTCAAAATAACAAAACAATATTTTAACACATCCAACAACATTCTCCTAGTTTCTCTCCTTCAGTTACAAGGTGTTTACATTCCCCTCAGAGTCAAAGACAAAACATAGCTTTCTCTAATTCAAGCAAAGGCAAATCTTCCCTATAGCTTTCCAAAGCTATCCAAAAACAACCACTTCCCATGCACTGGCAATCATTAGCCATCATAGGCAGAGCATAAATATATTTGTATCTGAGAAGGAAAGTGCAAAGAGACTAAACAGATCAATAGTCTACCTTTGCCCTTGTATTGTCATTTGCTGGAAAATCCAAATCAGACTATTTTGAGTTCAGCTTTATCTCTCCTTTGGTCAAGGCAGCACCAGAAGCATCTTAAAGTAGGTTTCATTCACAGATTTTATTAGCAGCAGCAGTAGCAGCAGCTCTGATTGTTCATGTTCTTCATGAAGGAAAACAATGATTCTGCTTGTGCATATCAGCCCTGCAACAGCACTTTAGAGTGGTGATTTTTTTCTGTTTACCAACAGGTCCAAATACAGAAAAGAAGAACCAGGTACCACGTTATGCAATAGCACCTGGATATCAGTTTAGAGACAGGTAGGCAGTCTAGAAGAATCTGTGTAAGTGTTTGAGTCCCTTTTTACCACAGTCTGTTTTGTCAACATATCAGAACAAACAAAATAAGCTTCTTGTATATGTGCAAACCTATTATATGCCACAAGAAAAAGCTTGGGAGACCAAAGATATTAATAATTTTCTCAGTTTATAATAAGCAAGTTTTCCAAGAGAAAAAGAGCAAAATAATCTCATGGATTGATGGAATGAATTTAGGGAGTAGAACCTCAAGCAATGCTCAGCTGATAGAAGGAAATGTTTTAGCTCTTGTAGGCCGCAAACCTTGGGACCAAACTGCAGCTGTGTAGAGGGAAAAAAGTATTTAGCTAATTACCAACGACCACTGTGACTCAGGGAAGCCACACAACGACCTGAGAATTAGAGCTGGTAAACATTGCATTAGAGTCTTTTGTCTTCTCTCTGAACTTAGATGAGAGATGTGTGATCGTTTGTCTTTTGTCTAACACCTGCCTGAGCCTTGAGAAGGGATGTGTGTTCCCTAGCATTTTCTCAGCAGCCAATCATGAATCTGTAACTGTCGCACGGACACATCTAATTACCAATCACGAGTTGCTTTTGATTATGTTAGCCTATATAATACAATAAATTAGACACTTTGCTTGCATCAAGCAATCACGGTAATGGATCTAGAAAGTGAATGTTATACCAGACAACATGTTTATGTAACCTGGATAGTACTTTTTAAAAACCTCAGCACTGACCTCTGAGTTAATGCCAAAAGCATTCCAGAACAACACCTCTGAATTTTCTTAGTAGAGATGAACCAGAACCACACCGACCAATTTTCACTAGTCTCTGTTCATCGCTCTGTGTCTAAGGTACAACTAAGAAATTAGGTAGTCCCCTAACACTGACAAGTGCTAGGGACCTACCCAATAATCTGGACAATGACAAACTCTGCATTTTGATATATGGGACTGGGTTCAATAAAGGCTGAGCATTGTCAAGTGCCTTTCCTAGAGCCAAAATCTGTCACTGTAAGCATTTGATTCCTATTTTAGGAAACACACAACACAATCCACTAACCCTAAAGCAGATCTATTGTATCTATATAATTTCTGACAGTTCTTCATTTTTTTCTTGGACAAGTGTTGTATCAACAGGAATGGTAGCAGCAACTTTCTACAGGCTGGTATAAGGATATTTCCAAGTGTGAAATCCTATTGTTCCAGTCAAAGCTTAAATATTTAGATATTACAGCAGAGGCTGTGGTTGAAAACCCAAGCAGAACAAGACAAAACAGAAAAATCAGTCTTTCTGCCTTTTAAAGCAAGCAGCACTGTTGCTATTTGCTCACGTAATATTAGTTATGGAATAGTTTTCAAAAAGAAGAAAAACAAATATTCAAAGCCCCTTTACCCTTTTAATCTTTCTTCAGATATTTACATTTATACAAATTACAAATTGCAAATTGCCACTGAACAAGATGTCCTTTAAAGAGGGTGAAAAAGCAAGCAAGTAGAAATCAGTTCAGGATAAAAGAAATGTCAAGACTAGTCTTTCTGCGTAACCATGATTTTTTCTCTGTGGCCAGACATTCAGCATGACTATGTTTTAGGTCTAAACATATATACAGTAAATACAGAAGTAAACAAAAAATTATTTCTCTTATAACCCTCAATTTCCATCTCCCTCAACACAAATATTTCTTTTTTATTCAGAATTTTAAATGAATATTGAGGTGTATTACTTTTTTAAAGAAAAAACATTTAATTTTTTTCTTTATGCAAAAATAAAGACTTTTTTTTATTCAACCAAACACATACACCTCATGTTTTTTCCCCTCAGTCCATGGTGAAGCAAGTACCAATTTTCAAAGAATCATAGAATCAATAAGGTTGGAAAAGCCCTCAAGATCCTCAAGTCCAACTTGTCACCCAACACCTCATGACTAAATAAGCCATGGCTTCAAGTGTCACATCCAATCCTTTCTTGAACACCTCCAGGGAAGGTGACTCCACCACCTCCCTGGGCAGCACATTCCAATGGCTAACAACTCTCTCTGTGAAGAACTTTCTCCTCACCTTGAGCCTAAACCTCCCCTGGTGCAGTTTGAGACTGTGTCCTCTTGTTCTGGTGCTGGTTGCCTGGCCACCCCCACCCAGCTACAACCTCCCTTCTGGTAGTTGTAGAGAGCAATAAGGTCTCCCCTGAGCCTCCTCTTCTCTAGGCTAAGCAACCCCAGCTCCCTCAGCCTCTCCTCATAGGGCTTGTGCTCAAGGCCTCTCACCAGCCTCACTGCCCTTCTCTGGACACATTCAAGTGTCTCAATGTCCTTCTTAAATTGAGGGGCCCAGTACTGGACAGAGGACTCAAGGTGTGGCCTATCCAGTGCTGAGTACAGGGACTGAATGACCTCCCTGCTACTGCTGGCCACAGTATTTCTGATGCAGTCTGGGATGCCATTGGCCCTCTTGGCCACCTGGGCACACTGCTGGCTTATGTTCAGCTGGCTGTCAATTGGTATCCCTAGGACACTTTCTGCCTTGTTGTTCTCCAGCCACTCTGACCCCAGCCTGTACCACTGCATGGGGTTGCTGTGATCAAAGTGCAGCACCCGGCAGTTGGACTTGTTAAATGCCATCATTTTGGACTCTGCCCATCTGTCCAGCCTGTTGAGGTCTCTCTGTCTTCTACCCTCTAACCAATCAACTCCTGCCCCCAGCTTGGTGTCGTCCGCAAATTTACTGATGATGGACTCAATGCCTTCATCCAGATCATCACTAAAGATGTTGAAGAGCATGGGGCCCAGCACTGATCCTTGGGGCACACCACTAGTGACTGGCTGCCAGCTGGATGTGGCACCATTCACCACCACTCTCTGGCATGGCCCTCCAGCCAGGTCCTAACCCAGCACAGAGTGCTGCTATCCAAGCCATGGGCTGACAGCTTGGTCTGGAGTTTGCTGTGGGGGCCAGTGTCAAAGGCCTTGCTTGCAAAGGTGAGATAGACTATATCCACAGCCTCCCTCACACCCACCAGGCAGGTCACCTGATCATAGAAGGAGATCAGGTTGCTAAGGCAGAACCTGCCCTTCCAAAATCCATGTTGGTTGGGCCTGATCTCTTGGCTATCCTCCAGGTGCGCTGTGATTTCCCCAAGGATCACAGTATATCACAGTATATCACAGTATAACCAAGGTTGGAAGAGACCCCAAGGATCATCAAGTCCAACCCATCCCAACAGACCTCACAACTAGACCACGGCACCAAGTGCCACGTCCAGTCTCCTCTTGAACACCTCCAGGGACGGCGACTCCACCACCTCCCCGGGCAGCCCATTCCAATGACGAATGACTCACTCAGTGAAGAACTTCTTCCTCACCTCGAGTCTAAACCTCCCCTGGCACAGCTTGAGACTGTGTCCCCTTGTTCTGGTGCTGGTTGCCTGGGAGAAGAGACCAACCCCTCCTGTCCACAACCACCCTTCAGGTAGTTGTAGAGGGCAATGAGGTCACCCCTGGTCCTTCTCTTCTCCAGGCTAAACAACCCCAGCTCCCTCAGCCTCTCCTCATAGGGCTTGTGCTCAAGGCCTCTCACCAGCCTTTTTGCCCTCCTCTGGACGCGTTCAAGTGTCTCGATGTCCTTCTTAAACTGAGGGGCCCAGAACTGGACACAGTACTCAAGGTGTGGCCTAACCAATGCAGAGTACAGGGGCAGAATGACCTCCCTGCTCCTGCTGGCCACACTATTCCTAATACAGGCCAGGATGCCATTGGCCCTCTTGGCCACCTGGGCACACTGCTGGCTCATGTTTAGGCGGGTGTCGATCAGCACCCCCAGGTCCCTCTCTGTTTGGCAGCTCTCCAGCCACTCTGACCCCAGCCTGTAGCTCTGCATGGGGTTGCTGTGGCCAATGTGCAGCACCCGGCACTTGGACTTGTTGAATGTCATCCCATTGGACTCCGCCCATCTGTCCAGTCGGTCGAGGTCCCTCTGCAGAGCCTTTCTACCCTCTAACTGACTAACATCTACTCCCAACTTGGTGTCATCTGCAAACTTGCTGATGACTGACTCAATTCCCTCATCCATATCATCAATGAAGATGTTAAAGAGGATGGGGCCCAGCACTGATCCCTGGGGGACACCACTGGTGACTGGCCGCCAGCTGGAGGTGGCACCATTCACCACCACTCTCTGGGCTCGGCCCTCCAGCCAGTTCCTAACCCAGCGCAGAGTGTTACTGTCCAAACCATGAGCTGACAACTTAGCCAGCAGTTTACTGTGGGGGACGGTGTCAAAGGCCTTGCTGAAGTCCAGGTAGACCACATCCACAGGCCTCCCCACGTCCACCAGGTGGGTCACCTGATCATAGAAGGAGATCAGGTTGGAGAGGCAGGACCTGCCCTTCCTAAATCCATGTTGGCTGGACCTGAGCCCTTGGCCATCCTTCAAGTGTGCAGTTATTGCCGCCAGGATAATCTTTCCATGGCACTGAGGTCAGGCTGACTGGCCTGTAGTTTCCGGGTTCCTCCATCCGTCCCTTCTTGTGGATGGGGACCACATTGGCCAGTTTCCAGTCATCTGGGACCTCTCCAGTGAGCCAGGACTGGAGGAAAATGATGGAAAGCGGCTTGGCCAGCTCATCTGCCAGCTCTCTCAGCACCCTAGGATGGATCCCATCTGGTCCCATGGACTTGTGGGTGTCCAAGTGGCTCAGCAGGTCCCGAACTAATTCCTCCTGGATTTCTGGGGCATTACACTGCTCCCCAACCCTACTACCCAGCTCAGGAGGCCACTCATCCTGGACTCCTACCTTGCTGTTAAACATCGAGGCAAAGAGGCGTTCAGGACCTCAGCCTTTTCCTGATCTTCGGTCACCTTGTTCCCCTCCAGGTCCAGTAAGGACTGGAGATTCTTCTTGCCCTTCTTTTTAGCATTGATATATTTGTAAAATTGCTTTTTATTTTCTTTCACAGAGGTGGCCAGTTTCAGTTCCAACTGGGCCTTTGCCTCTCTAATTTTATTCCTACATAATCTAACCACTTCCTTGAACATACCTCAGAAGCCTTCCCCTCCTTCTAAAGGTGATACAGCCTCTTTTTTCCCTTAATTCCTCCAGGAGCTGCTTGCTCATCCAGGCTGGTCGCCTTCCCCGCCGGCTCATCTTTCGGCACATGGGAACCGCCAGTTCCTGTGCCTTCAAGAGCTCCTTTTGGAAGTAGGTCCAACCCTCCTGGACCCCTTGGTTCATGAGGGTTGGTACCCAGGGAACTTTACAAATAAGTTTCTTAAAGAGGCTGAAGTTTGCCCTCCGGAAGTCCAAGGTGAAGGTTCTGTTGGTACTCCTCCCTATCTCCCTGCATATTAAAAACTTCACTATCTCGTGGTCACTGCACCCTAGGCAGCCTCCCACGGTCACATCTCCCACCAGCCCTTCCCTATTGGAGAGCAGCAGGTCAAGCAGAGCCTGTCCCTGGTAGGCTCGCTTAACAGCTGCATCAGGAAGCAGTCCTCTATTCGCTCCAGCAATCTTCTGGACTGCCTTCTCTGCTGAATTAAGTTCCCAGCAGATATCTGGCAGGTTGAAGTCACCCACGAGGACAAGATCTGATGATCTTGAAACAGCCTCCAGTTGTTTGTAGAGTAATTCATCAACCTCCTCATCCTGGTCGGGTGGTCTATAACAGACATCCAACCAGGATGTCAGATTTGTTGGGCTGCCCTCTGATTTTAACCCACAGGCTCTCAATTCCCTCATCTTCCACCTCAAGGTTCAGAGGCAGAAAGTGTCTCCCTAATATGCAAAGCTACCCCTCCTCCTCTTCTCCCTCGCCTATCCCTCCTAAAGAGCCTGTAACCCCCAGTGTAGCACTCCAATCGTGCCTGTTGTCCCACCATGTTTCTGAGATGGCAACTATATCATAGTTGCCCTGGTGGATTAGGACCTCCAGCTCGTCTTGCTTATTGCATCCAGGCTGCGTGCATTGAGTGTACATGCACTGCAGCTCTGGGCTCCCAGACCTCTCAGTTGACCTACCTTGTGCCCTAGTCTGTCATTAGCCCACTTCTTCTCATGAGCTATTCCCGCCAGCCCTAGTGCTAGACTCTCAACACCAAGGGTAATAGTCAGGGACTGATGAGCTTGGGGATTCCCTGCAATGCCCTTACTCCGCGCCCGGTGAGCAGACCTCCTCGTGCCGGTCGGACGTATGGGCCCCCCAGGAGAGAGTCTCACACGCTCTCGCTATGTGGAGCTGTCGCCATAGCTGCTGTTGGGACCCGCTTGGCCTTAGGGTCTGGCTCTGGCTGCTCCCCGGAGCTGTCGCATCGGCTGACTGCTCTGGGCCTGGATCTCCCGCTCTCAGCTCCGCCCACTGCCCCTCAGCCGCTCGCAGGGCCTCATACTTCGTATATGCAGAAGGCGGAGGAGGAGGGCCGGGGTACACTCTTGGGACTCGTGTCCATTCCCCATTGGCCCGGCCCTCAGCAGGGGAGATCTGCAGAAAGCTCTTCTCCCACAGTTCACTCAACTTTCTTATCGACTTCCTGACTGGATCTAGGCTGTGCTCAAGGGACACTTAAGGAATGTTTTGACATTAGAATGAAAACAACGATATGCTAATCGCAGGTTTCGCTGAGCACAAGGCAGAAAGGACCTACCACTGAGGGCGTGGCAGGGACGCCGATTCACAGCGCGGATGTGGTGCTTCGTAGTCATCGACATGTGGAATCGCATGAACAAAGCAAGAACTCCCACGGCCGCTTGGGGATAGTGGGGATTTTGGAGACTGCACAGAAGGATGTGACTCGAAAATACTGGGGACCCGAACACAGCAGCTCTCTGACCAGATAAAGCAAGTTAGGTAGTTCAAGTCAGTCGGGTCTGGGACTCCAGCTCGAGATGGTCCAGACATTAAGAACATTTTAGTACAATCGGGCTGCAAGTGACAATGGCCAGTCCTGAAGCTTGTGGCAGAGAGCCTAGGTGAGACACGTGACGACCTCTTGGTTTCTGAGCCGAGGTTACAGAGGTTCAGAGGCTAGTTATACACTCAACAGAGTAGAGATTCTAGCTGCCTATGAAGGAGTAAAGCAGTTTCTGAGTAACTGAATGAACTCTTCTTAGCTCCCAGATTGCCAGTTTTGAATTGATGTTCAGGCAAAGGTTCCACACCACATCATGCAACAGATCCCACCTGGTCTATGGATGTTCTTGATAATCACAGAGAGCTGAATGGGAAATCTTGGAAGACCTGGTCTAGTGTGATCTAGTTGGCCTGAAGGCGCTCAACTGCCCAAACCTCCAGAGAGAGACTGCACGAGGAAGCCCCTCCTTACAATGACCTATCTGATGATGAAAAGCAAATATGCTTTGTTCACAGATTCGCCAGCCTGTCGGGCACGGCTTACAGGTGGAGCCCGAGTGTGGAGTCTCCATGCCAGGCAGAAGCAAAGGATGGAGAAGGAGTAGTCAGTCAGCAGAGGTAAAGCTGTCCAGCTAGCTCGACGTAGCTGGAACGTGAGAGATGGCCAGTTTTTATCTCTACATCGACTCATGGGATGGTAGCCACGCTTTCGGGGTTACAAAGAACTGAGAAAGAGTGGTTGGCAGAGAAAGAAAGGTCCATTTAAGCAGCTGATCTGTGGCAGACATCGATGCGAAACGTGAGAATTCCGAGTCACAGATGCTCACACTACGAAAGCAGCTACTGAGGAACAGCAACACAGTCATCATGCAGATCTAGCTGCAAGAGTTTTCCAGTAGGACTCTGGATCTGATGATTGAAACACCGAGGTGAGATATCTCAGCTCGGGTGGGCTCATGATCGAGCCAGACATCAGGGCAGAGATTCAACCTAGCCAGTGGCTCGTGACAGATCCATAGACATTTGCTGGATGCTATCACACACAGTCATCCATGACTGTGACATTTGTGCTGCTATTAGCAGGCAAAACGATTTAGTTCTTATGGTATGGTGACAGATGGTCCAAATATGGGTAGTGGTGAAGCTTGGCAGTTGACCAACACTATGCTCGCTTCCGCTCTGGTAGCAGTATGCTTACTATGGTAGAGGCAACACAACCATTGTAGCGTTCAATCTTCCCTGCAGCTGGTGCATAGTAGGGAATGTGGAATATCCACTCGATGCCATGCTCTTTGGCCCAACTCTTTACAAGGTTGTTTTTGAAGTGAGTTCCGTTGTCTGACTCAATCCTCTCTGGAGTTCCGTGTCTCCACAGGATTTGTCTCTCCAGACCAAGAATGGTGTTGCATGCAGTTGCATGTGGTACTGGATAAGTTTCCAATCATCCAGTGTTCGCCTCTACCATAGTAAGCACATACTGCTTACCAGAACGAGAACGCGGTAGAGTGATGTAGTCAACTTGCCAAGCTTCACCATACTTGTACTTGGACCATCTGTCACCATACCATAAGGGCTTAAGTCGCTTTGCCTGCTTAATAGCAGCACAAATGTCACAGTCATGGATGACTTGTGTGATAGCATCCATGGAAATGTCTATGGATCTGTCACGTGCCCACTGGTAGGTTGCATCTCTGCCTTGATGTCCTGACGAATCGTGAGCCCACCGAGCTAAGAATATCTCACCTCGGTGTTTCCAGTCGAAATCAAGATCAGAGTCCATGTCTACTGGAGAAACTCTTGCAGCTAGATCTGCATGATGGTTGTGTTGCTGTTCCTCAGTAGCTTTGCTCTTAGGAATGTGAGCATCAATGTGTCTCACCTTCACTGGAATTCTCTCGATTCGATCAGCAATGTCCTGCCACAGGTCAGCTGCCCAAATGGCCTTTCCTCTTCTCTGCCAACCACTCTTTTTCCAGTTCTTTAGCCAACCCCACAGAGCATTGGCTACCATCCATGAGTCGGTGTAGAGATAAAGCTTTGGCCATCTCTCACGTTCAGCTACGTCGAGAGCTAGCTGGACAGCTTTTACCTCTGCGAACTGACTGGATTCTCCTTCTCCATCCTTTGCTTCTGCAACTCGGCGTGTTGGACTCCACACTGCAGACTTCCACCTTCGCTTGTTCCCGACAAGACGACAGGAACCGTCTGTGAACAAAGCATATTTCTTTTCATCATCAGATAGGTCATTGTAAGGAGGAGCTTCCTCAGCACGAGTCACTCTCTCCTCTGGAGGTTTGGTACAGTTGGTACCTTCAGGCCAACTTGAGATCACCTCCACTAGACCAGGTCTTTCAAGATTTCCCATTCGTGCTCTCTGTGTTATCAGAGCCATCCACTTAGACCAGGTGGAATCTGTTGCATGATGTGGTGTGGAACCTTTGCCTTTGAACATCCAATTCAAAACTGGTAATCTGGGAGCTAAGAGAAGTTGTGATTCAGTTCCAATTACTTCAGAAGCTGCTTTCACTCCTTCATAGGCAGCTAGAATCTCTTTCTCCGTTGGAGTATAACTAGCCTCTGAACCTCTGTAACCTCGACTCCAGAAACCAAGAGGTCGTCCATGTGTCTCACTTGGAGCTCTCTGCCACAAGCACCAGGTTGGACCATTGTCACTTGCAGCCGTGTACAAAATGTTCTTAATGTCTGGACCATCTCGGACAGGTCCCAGACCCATTGCTTGAACTACCTCTTGCTTTATCTGGTCAAAGGCTGCTTGTTGTTCAGGTCCCCAGTGGAAATGGTTTCTCTTTCGAGTCACATCATACAGAGGTTTCACAATCTGACTGTATCCAGGAATGTGCAGTCTCCAAAATCCCACTATCCCCAAGAAACGTAGAGTTTCTTGCTTGTTCATGGGATTTGCCATGGTAGAGACTCTATTTACCACATCCACTGGAATGTGTCGGCGTCCATCCTGCCACCGCACTCCCAGAAACTGGATCTCTCTGGTAGGTCCTTTCACCTTGTCTCGCTTGATGGCAAAACCTGCATTAGCATATCATTGTTTTCATTCTAATATCAAAACATTCGCCCAGAGTGTTCAGAAAGTGTCCCTTTCTTAAAGGCACAGCCTAAACCGGTCACAGGTCAATAAGGGAAAGCGAAAGGGAGTTGGACTTGTGGGAGAAGGCTCTGCAGATCTCCCCTGCTGAGGGACGGGCCCCTGAGAATGGAGAGGGATGGACACGGGTCCCTGCCAAGGGTGGCAAGAGAAATCCGCCCGGCCCTCTCCTCCTCCTCCGCTGCCCTTGCATAATAAGTATGAGGCCCTGCAGGCTGAGGGCGGTGGGGATGAGAGGGCTGAGGAGCAGCCATCCGGGGGGGAGATCAAGGCCAAGCAGTCCCCGCCGGCTGTAACGACCAGCTCCGGGGGGCAGCCTAAGGCCAAGCCTAAGGCCAAGCAGTTCCCAACAGCTATAACGACAAGCTCCACAAAGAAAACGAGAACGGTTATAGTTGTTGGGGACTCTCTCCTGGGGGGTGCTGAGGGACCCATATGTCGTCCCGACCCATCCCACAGGGAGGTCTGCTCTCTACCCGGGGCGCGAGTAAGGGACATTGCAAGGGGAATCCCCAAGCTCATCAGTCCCTCTGACTATTACCCTCTACTGGTGATACAGGCTGGGAGTGATGAGATCGACAGGAAGGGCACCAGGGCAATTAAGAAGGAGTTTAGGGCCCTTGGACAGTTGATCGATGGGGCAGGCGCGCAAGTGGTGTTCTGCTCAGTTCCCTCAGTGGCAGGGGAGTACACTGAGAGGAACGGGAGAACCCACACCATCAACAAGTGGCTCAGGGAATGGTGCCAGCGGAGGAACTTTGGTTTCTTTGATCATGGGGCAACTTTTACGGCACCTGACCTGCTGGGTCCTGATGGGGCACATTTATCTAGAAGGGGCAAGAGAGTCCTAGCACTAGAGTTGGCAGGGCTCATTAGGAGGGCTTTAAACTAGGTCTGAAGGGGGTGGGTGAAGACATCGGTCCCTCTGCAGAGGTAAGAGTAGGGCACAAGGTAGGGTCAACTGAGAGGTCGGGAGCCCAGCTGCAGTGCATGTACACCAATGCACGCAGCCTGGGCAATAAGCAAGACGAGCTGGAGGTCCTAATCCACCAGGGCAACTATGATATAGTTGCCATCTCAGAAACATGGTGGGACAACAGGCACGATTGGAGTGCTACACTGGGGGGTTACAGGCTCTTTAGGAGGGATAGGCGAGGGAGAAGAGGAGGAGGGGTAGCTTTGTATATTAGGGAGACACTTTCTGCCTCTGAACTTGAGGTGGAAGATGAGGGAATTGAGAGCCTGTGGGTTAAAATCAGAGGGCAGCCCAACAAATCTGACATCCTGGTTGG
>JAWKAJ010000425.1:0-14697 GCA_033816785.1 Picus viridis
ATTCTGTTATCTCTGTTATCCCTCTCCTCCCCCTGGCGGGAGGCAGAGCACCCCTAGTTATGTGGAACATGTCCACTTGTGCAATGAGCACGTGGTGCAGTGTTAGAACTGAAACCACTGTTGGAGCTATTAGAGTTGTCCTGGGGAACTGTGGAAGTAACAGCTCCCCTTCTGGTATTGCCACCTCGGGTTCTGCCACTTTGCAGTTCCCTCAGTCTCCTGAAAAGATTGGCAGTTGGTTGACCATCCCATCTGTTCATGTTCTCACCAAACTGATCATGCAGAGTTATCCAAATACTCGCACGTGATTGCCTTGGTGGTCTGTTTTGGTTTGATGTGTTTTGGAATGACATCCTTGGAGGATGTCTGTTCCTCACAGAGGAAACCTGTATCCATCTGGAGGAAGAATTGGAATTATCTCTTTGTGTCAATTGGGAGATGGTATTCTTAAATTCATCCTTCAGCTCTTTCATGCAATTCTCAATTTTTCCAGACAGAGTTTCAATGGCTGAAACCAAAGAAACACGTGTCATGCTATCCTCTAATTGTCTCATTTGATCAGTGAATTGGCCAACTGTAGGAGGAGCTCCACCATAATTTCTTGCCACAATTCTGCTTGCCAGAATATTTGCATAATGAGGACAAGCGAGTTTGAAGAGCTTTTTAGCAAGACCAGTTCCTACAGGAATTTCATCAGGATTCAGAGTCTCATGGGCACCATAGAGTACCTCTCTGACAGCAAATTCTCTCAGATGCTTAATTCCCTCATCTATGGTAGTCCAGGGTTTAGCATTCCATGGAAGATCATCTCGGGAAGGGTATCTCATGAGAGTTGCCATTAAAAGGCGTATCCACAGAGTAACCTTACCGAGAGTCCTGCCTAGATGTCTATCTATTCCATTGTCCTTTGAGAGAGTTCCTACTTGAGCTGCTGACTTGTCTCCCACTATTTGAGCTGGAGCACCTGTATCGTAACATCTACCAAGCCAAGCTAGATTTGGCTCCTTATCTGCTCTGATGTAATCCTTACACACACTTTGAATTTCTTCGCGTGGGGAAGAACAGCTATGTCATCTGTCTCCTCCTCTGCCTCCTCTTCCTCAACTTGTTGTCCCAATAATCTTACTGTCACTCTCCTAAGGATCTCTTTAAGCTCAGGAGCACCACCTCTAGTTGTTCTCCTATCAGCAATCTGCCCTGCATCTCCATCCAGTGATGATCTCAATAACTCAGCTATACCTTTAAGACAAAGCTTTTCCTCCTTCTCTTTCCGCTTCTTGTTTTTAAAACAGCTACTTGCTTAATGGGAGCTGTGTTTGAATTTACAGCTGCCTTAACAGAAGCTGGCAGGTTTTGAGATGGATCAGCTGCTGTGGAGGACACTTCCGGTGCTGCCAAAGAAGAAGGAGGAAATGGCTTTGCCTCTCTAATGGCTGCTGAGGATGTGGGAGCCACCATATTACGTGCTGCTGCTGCCACTGGCTGATTGCCAGAACCAGCAACAGCACCGTTCAGAGCACCCTTTCCGATGGACTTTTTAACTCTATCTTTAACTGATACAGATTCCCCATTCTCCTCATCACTAGATATTTCTGGGGCAGAGTTAGAGCCATGCTTTCTCCTCTTTGGTCTACGCTTAATTACAAAGCAGGCCTCAGATACCTTCCTCTCCCGGTACAGAGCATATAGCAAGAACACATTACTTATCACCAACAGCAGGATTGCACACATAAAATAAATCACCTTTGGATCCCAGCCATCACTTAAAACTACTTTTTCACCCACTGTCATCTTAAACTCCTTTATCTCTATGGACAGAGTGGTGGATGTCACATTCCTGTATCTATTAAGCCAAAAGAATCCCAGGCACCGGTCGTAGAGAAGCTGAATCTCATACTTAAACCATAAATATAATTTATACATTAAGTATCTGCCTAAGCGATCAAAAATCAATCCCAGGAAGTACTTGTAGACCAGTACAGAACAAATTGAAAAGACGATATGCTCTAAAATCCAAAACACTTTCATGTTTGCAACTCTGAGTCGAGCAGACAATAAATCAAGCAAATTTTGCCTTGCTTCTGGACAGCAATTATCCACAAGCCACGCGTTGGGCCGCCAATTAAAATATGTGGTAGGGTGAGAAAGTTCCGCCCCCCATACACAAAGATACCACAGCTAACTCAGTTGGAGAGGCAAATGAAATAAGCTGTATTTACAAGCATAAATAGAATGCAATGAATATGTACAAAAATATACAATATTTACAATATATACAGAAATATACAGCAATGAATGTAATACAGAAGACCCCCAGCTAGGGGAATTCCCCTCTGTACCCCCCTCTCCCTCCCTACCTCCCTTTTTTCCCAAAAGTGTTAGACAGAGATAGAAAGGCAATTAAGGAAAAAAAATTCTGTTAGCTCAAAGCGCATGCAAGAATTAGTTTTCTCATCTGGTTAGCTTTGCTAATTCAAGGTCGGCTCTGTCCGGCAAGCTGTTACTTCAGAGAGAGAGAAGACAGACCGGCAGGAACAGAGAGCAAGCGAAGACTGAACAGACTAAGCTAAAACTTAAAAGTTACATTCTAGCAATCTACCAATGAAATTAGTTTAGAATATCTGTATGTTTTCGTTATTATCCCAAAACATTCAGCCAGAGTGTTCAGCAACTGTCCCTTTCTTAAAGGCACAGCCTAAACCAGTCACAGGATGGTTGGTGAAAGAATCTGGGGCACAAGCAATTTTCTCTAAGGTGCTACAGGCAGAGCATTGGGTTTTTTGATAATGACTGGTTTTGTAAGACACCAGGATGGTGGATAGTATGTGTGAGAGGCTTGTTTTGCAGGGGGATGTCATGGTAGGACCAAACGACCCCAGAACTAACCCAGACAGATATCAAGGTGTCTAGACATGGTTCCTCTCTCTCCCCTCCTTCCTGCAGAAAGTCAGGGTAACACGGGAAAAGGAAAAAGGGGACAGGACCATGCATGTCTAGTAAACAATCCTGTATCTATGAAGGGCGTGTGTTCTGGCCACAACCTGGCAGAACCCCTTCTTATTGGATAGCTATGTGCTGGTTTCTGTTGCACTATTGGACCAATCGACCTTGGGCAAGATTTATATACAGGCTGATTTCTAGTTGCCTGTGCCTTGCTCAAGCCTTCCTCTTGCCTTGCTCAAGCACTGTCTGCTTGAACCAGCTTAGGCCTTGTCTGGCATGATGTTGCCTCGAGTTGCATAGCCTTGCGTTGTGCAGTCCAGAGCCTGGGATTTAGCCATGAGCCTACACACCACAAACTATGACAGAAGCCATGGGCTTAGGAATTGGAGCTAAGCCTGCTTCCCCTTGCAATCAGGATTTTGCCATGCCTCGGTTTCCCCAGGACAAAGCAAGTGCCCATCACAAAGAAACATTGCTAGCAGCCCACAGTCTGCTGAAGCCATACAAGCCATCAAAGACCATTTGGCATTCCTGCTGGCAACCTGCTATGCCTGGTACAGGAGTGCCCCAAAGCCTCTAATACACAGCAGCAGCACTCCCTACTTGGGTAATTAATTCATTGCCTCTTTGGCCGAACAGTTCTTGTCAATTCCCCCGCCCCATGTGGGTATTCCACTCCCAGGGTATTCTCTTTCTGTCATATTCCTCCCAGTTTGTATAAAATGGTTGAATTGTTATAGTTGCCCAAATATTGTGCATTACCACTGTAAATATATTCTAACTGTACGTTGAATCTTTTGATACATTTGGCAATTTTCATATTAATAAAAGGTGTCCCAAAGGGACAAAAGGCCTCAAAAATGCTCTGAACCAGACAATGAGGCAGGAGCTAATAGGTCTGGTTTTTCAGGTTTTTCAGGTCTGGTTTTTCATTGCTCAGGCTTGTCTGAACATGTCCTGGGGCACGAGTGGGCCAGGTGGGTATACTTTTGGCCATGTTTGGCCAAAGCCTTTCTATAGGTTACAGTGTCTACAGCTTTCTATAGAAAAGCCTTTCTATAGGTTACAGTGTCAGGGTTTTATCCCTCAATCTGTGATGCTACTGGCCATTATTGTCTTGGGAAATCTATAAGTACCAGCCCAAAGGGCCAGAGCCTTGCCTTGCAATTGTCCACACTCTGGAATGAATCACAAGCCTTGCTTGGAAGCTGAACTGTGTTTCAGTTTACCCAGACAGGACTGCAAAGACCCTTTGCTGTCTTAGCCTTGTAAAGCCCAGGAGCAGACAGATGCATCTTGCTGGGCCAGGAGGCAAAACCCCAGAGGAGCTGAACCCCGGGACAGTTTCATCTTATTGGAAGAGGCAATGAGTGCCGCTGCAAATAATTGCAGGAGAAGAATCTCTTTTCTACAAAGCTTTCAGCTACAAAGCCTTCGGGAGAAAATCCTGTGTCAGCAATAAGCTGCAGACACCAACAGAAAGTGAAACTGTGCTCCTGCAGCTTCCGTGTGGTTGACACAATTTTGGTTTTGTTTAAATCCTCACGAGTGCCACGAGGTATCAGGATTCATGAATAATTATGAAATCAGGTCTGTTCAGCATCTATTGAAGGTCTGTTGCCTTAGGGAATTCTGGAGTTCCCCCTGTCTTGTAGGCAATCGCCGGCTTCATTGCCAATGTTCTTTTATTTTCTTTACAGTTTAAAGTGCTGTTTGTTGTTTCTGGATTTTTGTACATATTGTTTCAGTTGTTACTGGTTCCTGCTGGTGAGATATCTGTTCCACAACCAAATATTTTGAACCAGTAAATAGGTTTTATTAATATTTTTGTGGGATTTTTATTATTAATAAAGTTATTAATATTTATATCAATCACTCAATTTATTGAATATTAAATAGCCTTTTACTGATCTTAACAAAAGGTTATTAATATTTTTATTAATATTGCCATATAGTTTATAAATTAAGTAAATACTTTGTCTTTCAACAGGGGAAAAGAATTCTAGGACAAGAACTGGCAGTGCTGATTCACAGAGCTTTAAACCAGAGTTGAAGGGGGATGGGGCAGCTCATCATATGAAAGTCCATACATCCACAGGTCCTGATGGGATGCACCTGCGGGTGCTGAGAGGGCTGACAGAGATCATTGCCAGAACACTCTCCATCATCTTTGGTAAGTCAAGAAGGTCATTAGGAGCAGTCAACATGGTTTTACCAAGAGGAAGTCATGTTTGACCAACCTGATAGACTTCTTTGAGGACATAACCAGGTGGATAGATCATGGTAGAGCGGTGGATGAAGGTCATCTTGATTTCAGTAAGGTATTTGACACTGTCTCCCACAGCGTACTTGCAGCTAAGCTGAGGCAGTGTGGTCTGGATGATCAGGTAATGAGGTGGATGGAGAACTGGTTGGAAGAAAAAAGTCAAAGAGTTGTGGTCAATGGGAGAGAGTCTAGTCGGAGGCCTGTATCTAATGGAGTCGATCAGGGGTCAGTACTGGGACCAGTGCAGTTCAATATATTCATCAATGACCTGGATGAAAGAACAGAGAGCATGTGGTGGGGTAGGAAGGTTCCCCCCACACACACAAAAGAATCCACAGCTAACTCAGCCGGAGAAGCAGATGAAAGTTATATTTACAAGCAGAAAAGGAATGCAATGAATATGTACAAAAATATACAATATATACAGAAATATACAGCAATGTATGTAATACAGGAGACCTTTCCCCAACCCCCCCTGCGGCCAGGGGGGTTTGGCCTGTCCCCCCTTCTCCCTCCCTACCTCCCCTTTTTCCCAAAAGGGTTAGAGAGAGAGAGAGAGAAAGGAAGGTAATTAAAAGGGTAAAACTTTGTTGAGCTCAAAAGCGAATGCAAGAGTTAGTTTTTTCCTATCTGGTTAGCTCTGTTAATCCAAGGTCATTCCTGCCATGCAAGCTGTTGCTTCAGAGAGAAATGGGCCAGCTCACAGTACAGGGAGAAGAAGAGGAAAACTGACTGCCCAGACTGACAGACTAAGCTAAAAGTTACAGCTGCATTCTACCAATGAAATTGATTTAACACATCTTTGTTTTCTGTTATAATCCCAAAACATTCAGCCAGAGTGTTCAGAAAGTGTCCATTTCTTAAAGGCACAGCCTAAACTGGTCACAGAGCACTGTCAGCAAGTTTGCTGATGATACCAAACTGGGTGGAGTGGCTGACACACCAGAGGGTTGTGCTGCCATTCAGTGGGACCTAGACAGGTTTGAGAGCTGGGCAGGGAGAAATTTAATGAAGTTCAATGTGGGCAAGTGTATCATAGAATCACAGAATTATAGAATCAATAAGGTTGGAAAAGACCTAAAGGATCATCAAGTCCAACCTGTTACACAAGACTTCATGAATACTAAAACATGGCACCAAGTGCCACATCCAATCTCTTCTTGAACACCTACAGGGATGGTGACTACACCCCTCCCTGGGCAGCCCTTTCCAATGGCTAACAACTCTCTCTGTGAAGGACTTTCTCCTAACCTTAAGTCTAAATTTCCCAAGGCACAGTTTGAGACTGTGTCCTCTTGTTCCAGTCCTGATTGCCAGGGAGGAGAGACCAACCCCTCCTGGCTACAACCTCCCTTCAGGTAGTTGTAGACACCACTAACGTCTCCCCTGAGCCTCCTCTTCTCTGGGCTAAACAATCCCAGATCCTTCAGCCACTCCTCGTAGGGCTTGTTCTCAAGGTCTCTCACCAGCCTCGTTGTCCTTCTCTGGACTTGTTCAAGTGTCTCAATGTCCTTCTTAAATTGAGGGGCCCTGTGGTGGAGTAGGAAGGACAGGAACCGTCTGTGAACAAAGCATATTTCTTTTGATCATCAGATAGGTCATTGTAAGGAGGAGCTTCCTCAGCACGAGTTACTCTCTCCTCTGGAGGTTTAGTACAGTTGTTACCCTCAGGCCAACTTGAGATCACCTCCACTAGACCAGGTCTTTCAAGATTTCCCATTCGAGCTCTCTGTGTTATCAGAGCCATCCACTTAGACCAGGTGGAATCTGTTGCATGATGTGGTGTGGAACCTTTGCCTTTGAACATCCAATTCAAAACTGGTAATCTGGGAGCTAAGAGAAGTTGTGATTCAGTTCCAATCACTTCAGAAGCTGCTTTCACTCCTTCATAGGCAGCTAGAATCTCTTTCTCTGTTGGAGTATAATTAGCCTCTGAACCTCTGTAACCTCGACTCCAGAAACCAAGAGGTCGTCCACGTGTCTCACCTGGAGCTCTTTGCCACAAGCACCAGGTTGGACCATTGTCACTTGCAGCCGTGTACAAAATGTTCTTAATGTCTGGACCATCTCGGACAGGTCCCAGACCCATTGCTTGCACTACCTCTTGCTTTATCTGGTCAAAGGCTGCTTGTTGTTCAGGTCCCCAGTGGAAATGGTTTCTCTTTTGAGTCACATCATACAGAGGTTTCACAATCTGACTGTATCCAGGAATGTGCAGTCTCCAAAATCCCACTATCCCCAAGAAACGTAGAGTTTCTTGCTTGTTCATGGGATTAGCCATAGTAGAGACTCTATTTACCACATCCACTGGAATGTGTCGGCATCCGTCCTGCCACTGCACTCCCAGAAACTGGATCTCTCAATTCCCAAAATACAAGGTGCGTCAGGTCCGGTCACAGCTGTATGCTTCCTCCACTGTTTACCAGTTAAACTTATATCAACCTCCACCTTAGTTAACTCTTCAGATCCACCAGTGACTCCCAGAATAGTTATAGCCTCTGATCCCTGATAATTTGATGGCATTATGGTGCACTGAGCCCCTGTGTCAACCAAAGCCCTGTACTTCTGAAATTGTGAAGTGCCAGGCCACTGGATGTACACATCCCAATAGATTCTGTTATCTCTGTTACCCCTCTCCTCCCCCTGGTGGGAGGCAGGGCACCCCTAATTATGGGGAACATGCCCACATGTGCAATGAGCACATGGTACAGTGTTAGAACGGGAGCCACTGTTGGAGCTATTAGAGTTGTCCTGGGGAACTGTGGAAGTAACAGCTCCCCTTCTGGTATTGCTACCTCGGGTTCTGCCACTTTGCAGTTCCCTCAGTCTCCTGAAAAGATTAGCAGTTGGTTGACCATCCCATCTGCTCATGTTCTCACCAAACTGATCACGCAGAGTTATCCAAATACTTGCACGTGATTGCCTTGGTGGTCTGTTTTGGTTGGATCTGTTTTGGAATGACCTGTTTTGGAATGACATCCTTGGAGGATGTCTGTTCCTCACAGAGGAAACCTGTATCCATCTGGAGGAAGAATTGGAATTATCTCTTTGTGTCAATTGGGAGATGGTATTTTTAAAATCATCCTTCAGCTCTTTCATGCAATTCTCAATTTTTCCAGACAGAGTTTCAATGGCTGAAACCAAAGAAACACGTGTCATGCTATCCTCCAATTGTCTCATCTGATCAGTGAATTGGCCAACCGTAGGAGGAGCTCCACCATAATTTCTTGCCACAATTCTTCTTGCCAGAATATTTGCATAATTAGGAGGAGCAAGTTTGATGAGCTTTTTAGCAAGACCAGTTCCTACAGGAATTTCATCAGGATTCAGAGTCTCATGGCCACCATAGAGTACCTCTCTAACAGCAAATTCTCTCAGACGCTTAATTCCCTCATCTATGGTAGTCCGGGGTTTAGCATTCCATGGAAGATCATCTCGGGAAGGATACCTCATGAGAGTTGCCATTAAAAGGCGTATCCACAGAGTAACCTCACTGAGAGTCCTGCCCAGATGTCTATCTATTCCATTGTCCTTTGAGAGAGTTCCTAGTTGAGCTGCTGACTTGTCTCCAACTACCAGAGCTGGAGCACCTGTATCCTAACATCTGCTAAGCCAAGCTAGAATTGGCTCCTTATCTGCTCTGATATAATCCTTACGCACAATACCTCAATTCTTCACGCGGTGACAAACAGCTCTCAATGTCATCTGACTCCTCCTCCTCTGCCTCCTCTTCCTGAAGTTCGTGTCCCAATAATCTTACTGTCACTCTCCTAAGAATCTGCTTAAGGTCAGGGGTACCACCTTTAGTTGTTCTGCTATCAGCAATTTGCCCTGCATCTCCATCCAGTGATGATCTCAATAACTCAGCTATATCTTTAAGACAAACCTTTTCCTCCATCTCAGCAGGGTCTCTTTGAGCAGAAGTTCCCTCACCAGGATCCTGCTGCTCTCCCCCATCAGCATCTGGATCAGCTTTGCCCTTTCTTCTTCTCGTACTTAGAACAGCTACCTGCTTAACTGGAGCTGTGTTTGGATTTACAGCTGGCTTAATAGAAGCTGACAGGTTTTGAGACGAATCAGCTGCTGTGGAGGACACTTCCGGTCCTGCCGAAGAAGAAGGAGGAAATGGCTTTGCCTCATTAATGGCTGCCGAGGGCGTGGAAGCCATGTTAGGAGCTGCCGCTGCCGCTGGCTGATTGCCAGAGCCACCAACAGCACCGTTCAGAGCAGCCTTTCCGATGGACTTTTTAGCCTTGTTGTTAACTGATACGGATTCTGCATTCTCCTCATCACTAGATACCTCTGGGGTAGAGTTAGAGCTGCGCTTTCTGCGTTTCGATCTACGCTTAATTACAAAGCACGCTTTAGACACTTTTTTTCTCCCGATAGAGAGCATATAACAAGAACACATTACTTATCACCAACAGCAGGATTGCACACATAAAATAAATCACCTTTGGATCCCAGCCATCACTTAAAACAACCCTTTCGCCTGCCGGGATCTTAAACTCCTTTATCTCTATGGGCAGAGTGCTGGAGGTCACATTCCCGTATCTGTTAAGCCAGAAGAATCCCAGGCACCGGTCGTAAAGAAGCTGAATCTTATACTTAAACCATAAATACAATCTATACATCAAGTATCTGCCTAAGCGATCGAAAATCATTCCCATGAAGTACTTGTAGACCAGTACCGAACAAACTGAAAAGACCAAACGTTCTAAAAGCCAAAACACTTTCATGTTTGCAACTCCGACTCGAGCAGGCAATAAATCAAGCAACCTTTTTGCCCAGCTTCTGGACAGCAATTATCCACAAGCCCCACGTTGGGCGCTAATTAAAAATATGTGGTGGAGTAGGAAGGTTCCCACACACACACACACAAAAGAATTCCACAGCTAACTCAGCCGGAGAAGCAGATGAAAGCTGTATTTTACAAGCAGATATGGAATGCAATGAATATGTACAAAAATATACAATATTTACAATATATACAGAAGTATACAGCAATGTATGTAATACAGGAAACCTTTCCCCAACCCCCTGCGGCCAGGGGCGTTCGGTCTGCCCCTCCCTTCTCCCTCCCTACCTCCCCTTTTTCCCAAAAGGGTTAGAGAGAAAGAGAAAGGAAGGTAATTAAAAGGGTGAAAACTTGTTAAAGCTCAAAGCAGATGCAAAAGTTAGTTTTCTCTTATCTGGTTAGCAAGAATCGTAGAGAGAAACGAGCCAGCTCACAGTACAGGGGAAGAAGAAGACAACTGACTGCCCCCCGACTGAAAGACTAAGCCAGAACCTACAGCCGGGTTCCACCAATGAAATTGGATTAGCATATCTCTTGTTTTCATTTATATACCAAAATATTCAGCCAGAGTGGTCAGAAAGTGTCCTTCTCTTAAAGGCACAGCCTAAACCGGTCACAGGCCCAGAACTGGACACAGGACTCAAGATGTGGCCTAACCAGTGCTGAGTACAGGGGCACAATGACTTCCCAGTTCCTGGTGGCCACACTATTCCTAATGCAGGCCAGAATCCTCATACAGGCCAGAATGCCATTGGCCTTCTTGGCTGCCTGGGCACACTGCTGGCTCACATTTAGCCTACTATCGACCAGTGCCCCCAGGTCCCTTTCTGCCTGGCTGCTCTCCAGCCACTCTGACCCCAGCCTGTACCACTGCATGGGGTTGTTGTGGCCAAAGTGCAGCACCCCGCACTTGAACTTGTTGACTCGCATGACTGGAGTGCTGCAATTGACAGCTACAGGCTCTTCAGGAGAGACAGGCAAGGAAGAAGGGGTGGAGGGTGGCCCTGTACATCAGGGAGGCACTGGATGCTGCTGAGATGGAGATCAGGGATGATAGGTTTGAGTGCTTGTGGGAGAGATTTAGAGGGAAGACCAACAGGGCAGACATCCTGGTTGGAGTCTGTTATAGACCACCCAACCAGGAGGAGGATGTTGATGAGGCATTCTATAGGCAGCTTAAGGCTGTCTCAAGATCGCCTGACCTCGTTCTCATGGGTGACTTCAACCTGCCTGATATCTGCTGGGATCTCAACACAGCAGAGAGGAGGCAGTCTAGGAGGTTCTTAGAGTGCATGGAGGACAGCTTCTTATCCCAGGTGCTGCGTGAGCCTACCAGGGGTAAGGCTATGCTTGACCTCCTCTTCACCAACAGGGAAGGGCTGGTCGGTGATGTGGTGGTCGGAGGGTGTTTAGCCGCAAGTGATCATGAGAGAATTGAATTTTCTGTATTCAGCCAAGCCAAGAGGGGGAGCAAGAAGACCTCCACTCTGGACTTCCGGAGGGCAGACTTCAGGCTACTCAAGGAACTAATTCAGAGGGTTCCTTGGGAATCAGCCCTCAAAAACAAAGGGGTCCAGGAGAGCTGGACCTACTTCAGGTAGAACTATTGAAGGTGCAAGAACAGGCTGTGCCGGTGTGCCGGAAGATGAGACGCCGGGGCAGACGGCCAGCCTGGATGGGTAATGAAATTTTAATAGAACTAAGGGAAAAAAAGAGGGTGTATCATCTTTGGAAGAAAGTGGAGGCAACCTACGGAATGTTTGGGGATGTTGCTAGGACATGCTGGAAGAAAATTAGGGAGGCAAAAGCCCATTTAGAACTTAGACTGGCCTCTGCTGTGAAGGACAACAAAAAGTCCTTCTATAAATACATCAATAGCAAGAAGAAGGGCAAGGACAACCTCCACTCCTTGGTTGACATGGAGGGGAACGTTGTAACAAAGGATGAGGAAAAGGCAGAGGTACTTAACACCTTCTTTGCCTCAGTCTTCAATAGCAGGGCAGAACGTCTTCCAGACAGCTGGCCTGCAGAGCTGGCAGATGGAGCCAGAGAGCTGCATAGTTTCCCACTGCTCCAAGAGGAAGTTAGAGATCTACTGAGCCGCTTGGACCCCCACAAGGCCATGGGACCGGATGGGATCCATCCTAGGGTGCTGAGATTGCTGACAGATGAGCTGTCCAAGCCACTTTCCATCATTTTTCAGCAGTCCTGGCTCACTGGAGAGGTCCCAGAAGAGTGGAAGCTGGCCAACGTGGTGCCCATCCACAAGAAGGTCAACTAAGGAGTGGAGGTTGTCCTTGCCCTTCTTCTTGCTATTGATGTATTTATAGAAGGACTTTTTGTTGTCCTTCACAGCAGAGCCAGTCTAAGTTCTAAATGGGCTTTGCCTCCCTAATTTCTTCCAGCACAACCTAGCAACATCCCTAAACATTCTGTAGGTTGCCTCCCCTTTCTTCCAAGATGATACACCCTCTTTTTTCCCTAAGTTCTATTAAAATTTCATTGCCCATCCCAGGCTGGCCGTCTGCCCCAGCGTCTCATCTTCTGGGCACACCGGCACAGCCTGTTCTTGCACCTTCAATAGTTCTTCTGAAGTAGGCCCAGCTCTCCTGGACCCCTTTGTTTTTGAGGGCTGATTCCCAAGGAACCCTCTGAATTAGTTCCTTGAGTAGCCTGGAAGTCTGCCCTCCGGAAGTCCAGAGTGGAGGTCTTCTTGCTGCCCCTCTTGGCTTGGCTGCATACTGAAAACTCTATTATGTCATGGTCACTGGTGCCTAAACACCCTCCGACCACCACATCACCCACCAGCCCTTCCCTGTTGGTGAAGAGGAGGTCAAGCATAGCCTACCCCTGGTAGGCTCACGCAGCACCTGGGATAAGAAGCTGTCCTCCATGCACTCTAAGAACCTCCTAGACTGCCTCTCTGCTGTGTTGAGATCCCAACAGATATCAGGCAGGTTGAAGTCACCCATGAGAACGAGGTCAGGTGATCTTGAGACAGCCTTAAGCTGCCTATAGAATGCCTCATCAACATCCTCCTGGTTGGGTGGTCTATAACAGACGCCAACCAGGATGTCTGCCCTGTTGGTCTTCCCTCTAATTCTCTCCCACAAGCACTCAAACCCTATCATCCCTGATCTCCATCTCAACAGCATCCAGTGCCTCTGATGTACAGGGCCACCCCCTCCACCCCTTCTTCCTTGCCTGTCTCTCCTGGAAGAGCCTATAGCCATCAATTGCAAGCACTCCAGTCATGCGAGTCATCAAGTTCAAGTGCGGGGTGCTGTACTTTGGCCAACAACCCCATGCAGTGGTACAGGCTGGGGTCTTCAGAGTGGCTGAGAGCAGCCAGGCAGAAAGGAATCTGGGGGCACTGTCGATAGTAGGCTAAATGTGACAGCAGTGCCCAGGCAGCCAAGAAGGCCAATGGCATTCTGGCCTGTATGAGGATTCTGGTCACATTAGGGAATAGTGTGGCCATTTCAGGAACTGGGAAGTCATTGTGCCCTGTACTCAGCACTGGTTAGGCCACATCTTGAGTCCTGTGTCCAGTTCTGGGCCTGTGACAGTTTAGGCTGTGCCTTTAAGAGAAGGACACTTTCTGACCACTCTGGCTGAATATTTTGGTATATAAATGAAAACAAGAGATATGCTAATCCAATTTCATTGGTGGAACCCGGCTGTAGGTTCTGGCTTAGTCTTTCAGTCGGGGCAGTCAGTTGTCTTCTTCTTCCCCCTGTACTGTGAGCTGGCTCGTTTCTCTCTACGATTCTTGCTAACCAGATAAGAGAAAACTAACTTTTTGCATCTGCTTTGAGCTTTAAACAAGTTTTCACCCTTTTAATTACCTTCCTTTCTCTTTCTCTCTAACCCTTTTGGGAAAAGGGGAGGTAGGGAGGGAGAAGGAGGGGCAGCCGAACGCCCCTGGCCGCAGGGGGTTGGGGAAAGGTTTCCTGTATTACATACATTGCTGTATACTTCTGTATATATTGTAAATATTGTATATTTTTGTACATATTCATTGCATTCCATATCTGCTTGTAAAATACAGCTTTCATCTGCTTCTCCGGCTGAGTTAGCTGTGGAATTCTTTTGTGTGTGTGTGTGTGGGAACCTTCCTACTCCACCACATATTTTTAATTAGCGCCCAACGTGGGGCTTGTGGACAACCACTGTCCAGAAGCTGGGCAAAAGGTTGCTTTGATTTGTGCCTGCTCAGAGTCGGGTTACCAAACATGAAAGTGTTTTGGCTTTTAGAACGTTTGGTCTTTTCAGTTTGTTCGGTACTGGTCTACAAGTACTTCATGGAATGATTTTCGATCGCTTAGGCAGATACTTGATGTATAGATTGTATTTATGGTTTAAGTATAAGATTCAGCTTCTTTACGACCGGTGCCTGGGATTCTTCTGGCTTAATGATACGGGAATGTGACCTCCAGCACTCTGCCCATAGATAAAGGAGTTTAAGATCCCGGCAGGCGAAAGGGTTGTTTTAAGTGATGGCTGGGATCCAAGGTGATTTATTTTATGTGTGCAATCCTGCTGTTGGTGATAAAAAATGTGTTCTTGTTATATGCTCTCTATCGGAGAAAAAGTGTCTAAAGCGTGCTTTGCCAATAAGCGTAGATCGAAACGCAGAAAGCGCAGCTCTAACTCTACCCAGGGTATCTAGTGATGGAGGAGAATGCAG